>JAAXCT010001098.1:0-237850 GCA_012490785.1 Eragrostis nindensis | reverse complement strand
TGGCACGTATATCTCCCCTCCTGCTTCACCGTGTTGTTCTCCACTAATTGTTTTCCTTGCAGATGAAAATTTAGCACTCATAGCATTCATTCCCTGTAACACAGCTTCCTCTACTGTTCCATAACCATGTTCATCAGCATATTTTCTGATATCTTCAGTGATTTTCATCGAACAAATTTGGGGCCACACATTGAGCAGAAATGTGCCACTTTGGCACCCTCTGATGGCAGCGTTTCATCATGGAAAGACATAGCAGTTACTGGATCGAGGGATAAAGCAAATTGGTCCAACCATCTAAACTCAAATCTTGCACTGCTTAGAGCATCATCCCATGCTTGCGCATATGGATGACCTTTTGCCAAATCAGCTGCATGAGCAGCAATTTTATAGGATATCACCCCTGTCTTAACATCATCACGGTTTGGCAACCCAAGGTGCTCCTTGGGTGTTACATAACAGAGAAGTGCAGTGCCAAGGGATCCAATGGTTGGCAGCACCTATCGCTGATGTATATGATCATAACCAGGCGCAATATCAGTTGTCAGTGGACCCAATGTATAAAAAGGGTGCTTCATTACACCACTCCAGCTGTTTCACACATTTTCAGGAATTTTATGAATTGGGATGTGCCCCGGACCTTCATTCATCACCTAAATTTTGAAAAAAAGATCAAAAATACTGACTCAAATTACGACAACCAAGTGACATGTAAAGTATAAACAATTTATGACAAAGAGAACAATATTTGTTTTTACATTTTTAATTATAAAATTAATTAAAAAACTCACAATTTATAGAACAACATTTACACACCAAGAGTTTCAAGACTTCATCCCTAACATTTCCCACATATTGATGCAGATAAACTCATGACAAATGCAGTAGTAAACACTAGTTTTACAGAAAACTTCTAGATAGAATACTCACTAAGGTAAAATTCCTTGCACCTTAAATGATACATGTTACCAAATAAATGGACCAAGTGTGTATTTTTTATTTAATATTCTCACCTGCACATCTTTCTCCCATGCCCGACGTGTTAGTTCTCCTTGAGTCAACAGTTCTGCAAACTGGGCACTATCATTGGCATCATAAATAGAACCTGGCCTCAAACCATCACCAATGGATAATGACACATCATACTTGCTGCAAATGTCAAGAATTTCATCCAATGTTCATAAGCAAAGTTCTCTTTGTGATATGTTAAGCACCATTTTGCATGAATTGATCCACCGCGTGAAACTATGCCAGTCATTCTCTTTGCTGTTAGAGGAATGTATCTAAGCAGGACACCAGCATGGATTGTGAAGTAATCAACACCCTGCTCAGCTTGTTCAATCAAAGTATCCCTAAAGACTTCCCAGCTCAGATTTTCAGCGATACCATTTACTTTCTCAAGTGCTTGGTAATAGGAACAGTGCCAATAGGAACTGAAGAGTTACGAAGAATCCACTCACGGGTCTCATGGATATGACGGCCCGTCGAAAGGTCCATTACTGTATCAGCTCCCCACATTGTAGCCCACTGGAGCTTGTTAACTTCATCCTCAATGGAGCTCACAACAGCGGAGTTCCCAATATTAGCATTCACCTTTACAAGGAAGTTTCTTCCGACAATCATGGGTTCCAATTCAAGGTGCTTCTTGTTGGCAGGAATTATGGCTCTTCCACGGGCAACCTCTGAGCGAACAAATTCAGGACTGAGGTTCTCACGTTTGGCACAGTACACATCTCCTCTGTTATGATACCCTGCCTAGCATAATACATTTGTGTGTACCGAGGACTACCTAACTTCTCCCTCCTGTCAATCCAGTCCTTCCTTATCTTTGGAAGTCCTGCAAAAAGTTTGCTTTTTAGAAACTGCCAAATGCGTTTGTGGCATATGGGCATAAAAACCACTCTTTTTGAGGGAATACAGCAGGATAGCGCTATTTGTTCTTAAAATTTGCTACAGAGTTGAAAGCGTGCATAGTTCTTCACAAAAGGGAGAGGATATAGCCAGCAACTGGGTGATGTCAGTCCTCATTTTTGAACATTCTTGCCGAAAAGAGCTTATTTTCTTGTTGGCACACTATCAGCCTTAATGTTATAAGGAAATTTATTTATCATAACCTGCAGGAACATAATCATCTTCCATTCATGGTCAACAGGATAGAGCCCTTTTTGTTGTCACATTTATTATAAAGTTAAAAGTGTACCTAGTTCTTCATAAAAGGGACAGTATAGCCCAACAACTGGGTGATGTCAGCACTCATTTTCAAACTATTCTGGCTTAAAAGATTTTATTTGTTGTTTTATATACTATCATCCTTCATAATCTGTAAATACATAACCATCTTTCATGATATTTTCTGGAAATTAGGGTAATTAAATCTACTTTGAAAACTAAATAACTCATAAAAATTAAAAAACGAGCATACGTAAAAAAACATATCAATTTAACGTACGATAAGGAAGCATAAGGCCAGTGACTTACCAACCCTCGGGCTTATGTTTTGAGGACCACTGGTGTCATATGTATCAAAGTGCTTCTGATCTCCAGTCAGATGGATTCTCCGGAACGGAACCTTGAGGACATGGCCAGATTCCTCATGAACAATTTCACTGAGAACATAATCACAGCAACCATAGGATACAGTCAATACATCAGCATTTTAGAATAAGAAATAACCAAGTCAGACGAAAGGAAATCATGCCTGGATTCTTTAGTACTCCTAGGAAAGCATTCTTCAAATGATGGGAGTGGCAGAAAGTCTGGCGCTGCAGGATCAACCGTGTGCTTGCTTTGCCTGGGTTTTGCTGGCTCTCCTGTTGACTGAGCAGTCACTGAAGCTGCCTTAGGGACTGACAATGTAAGGCTAGCATTCCTGTCCTGCACATCTTGAGGGCGTGAAATGCCACTAAAGCCAGGCAGAAGTGCAGTTTTCGGGAACTTCAGAGCGCTGCAGCTGCCCTTCAGCGCCGAGGGAATGAGGGTTGCAGCGCAGCCATTTCCTGTATGAGGTATATATTAGTGACTGCAAAAATCCCATTTCTATAGAGTCGAAAACTACACAATTTCAGAATACAACAGTTTAAGGTGTCTCTAACATTCAGACTTTATCTGGCCCAAAGAAAAAAGATCTGGCTGAATAGAACAGAATTATGGAAAGTCTGGCCACAGGTTTGATAAGACGCCATCAGAACTGAGGTGAAAACAACTGAAACATACATCGTAGTACGGATGAACAAACTATAAACAGAGCTACCGCCGTAAAATTCTCAACGTCGAGCAATCAGAGAACAATATATGTAACATATGCAACTGACAGATCAACGAGAGGAATGCGAGCACAGGAGCAATGAATCTCACCTCGGAGGAACGGCAGGGGTCCGAACGACGAGTGGTGTCGGGGATCGGCAGATGAGAGCGAGCTTGAGTGGAGTGGAGTGGAGTGGAGTGGGATCGAGAGTGTCGCAGATATTTGGTTTTATAAGGACCCTGGTGCGGAAGCGGATAGGGGACGGGTGGCCACACCTCGCTGCAAAGGACAGAAGGGGGTCGGGACCCGGCCGACGGCGATGGGAGATATTTCGATCGGCGAGATATTCTTCCGCGGATCCCAGGTGGACGATCGGCGGAGCCGTGGAGGTGGTGGACAAACCGGAGATGGAGACGGCGGCAGGTGGAGCCAGCTGTGGAGGTTGCTGGCCACGTGAGTCGTGTGATTCTGCGGGCCTCAGTGAGGAGGTATTTCAGTTTGCTGGGCTTCGGTGCCGGTCCACGAAAACATTTGCAAAGAAAAAGTGGGCCTTTTTCGGACAATTTGGTGGGTATTCTTGCAGGCGGGCCGGTTGTTCTCATAACTTTTGTTTTTTGAGGGCAAGTCAACCGAACTTATATTACAGAGGCAGGATTACAGTCAGGTTGTTCGCCTTGCCTGCTACAATTCAACAGTTACAGTGTTCGCATTTGTTTCTTCAGCATCCACTACAGTGTTCGCAGTTATTTCTTTAGCATCCGCTAGTGGTGCAGCCGAACAGGGCTAGTCATATGTGAGTGCATCCGACAAGAAATTTGGAATGCTACTCCCCCAAGTACAAAAACTGTTAGCCTGGAATGTTAACCTTACTAAAAGAAAATCGAATCAAAAGTACTAAGCTCCTTGACATCATGCCAAATAGTAAGTACTCGCTAGAATTGAACGAGCTCCATCTGGTGACTTCAATAGGTTGAGCACCGAGATGTTGTCTGACTCCACTGCAATTCTCCTTGCTCCAGCGTCCTTCGCCATTACCAGGCCATCACGAACTGCCAGAGCTTCTATATAGTTAGAGCATCTTCCAAGTATTCATACCATCGCGACATGGCTCTGATCAATCCACCATTCAGGTTCCTAAGCACCGCACCTGTTCCACCTTTGAATGTGGTACCGTCAAACGCTCCATCAGTGTTCAGTTTCGACATACCAATTTCAGGTGGCTTCCACTTTGACATCTCCCTCCTATTTCCATGTCCTCTACTATTTCTCCCTATCCACAATGACTACCCGTTCTGTCTTCCTCTTGTTCTGATTCTTCTCTCTTTGTTTTCTTCTCGATGAGTCCCTCTGCTGCCCGGAAAGGACAGCTTAGGAATTAAAAAAACTTTTGCTAAAAAAAAGGAATTAAAAAAACTTGCACCGACTCCTATGTTTACGTCAGGCAGGACGATGTAGAATACGAAACTCAAAATGGAGGAGTATTCCTTTTTTTTTTTGGGGCGAAAATCGAGAGGAGTATTCGTGGTTTGATGAATTGATATTATGTGTCATATACATGCACTTTGCAATTTTGCATGCCGTGTCGAAACTGCATCGATCAATCGGCCTCCAATTTATCTTCGTTAGTGGTACTAGCTAGTTATGGGTGCACATTCATGAAGATGCAGTGAACCCTCTCTTTAAAGCCATGCATGGCTACACTTTGCACACGCTCCTTTCCTTTCTGTGAGGTACTAGTACAATGCTACGCTTTGAACCAATCGCCGCTTTACGTGTCATCCATCCATCAGCTTGCACATGACTCTAACACACACGGCAACGACACACAGGCATGCTAGCGAGCCAATGCGTCGCGTAAGTTTCGCAGCTTTTGCCGCTGGAAGGGTAGATGTGTAGGTATAGCTGCTGTGAGCTAGTTAAGCACGGCGGCATCTCATGCGTGCAGTGCTCCGGAGGGGCGCCTCAGTGAGTGGATGGAGATCTCATCATCTCACGCGGCATTGCATTCGAATGTGTGCGGGGGATGGTTTAGGAATCGAGATATGCCCGTGCATCAGTGATCCAGATTTTTTTTTTTACGTAAAAGTGATCCAGATTTTCACTGCCATGCCATGAACGCACACAGCGTCTCGCATTGTTCGCACCGCATTCACATGTGTGAGGCTCATCCAGTCATCCTCCCGCAGAAAGCTCGGCTGCCTCGTCATGCGTGGTGGGCCCCGCTCGGCATCGCTTTCTCCTTCACCTCTCTCTCGATCTCTCTCAGGCTTCTCCTTCACCTCTCTCTCGATCTCTCTCAGGCTCGCAGCTTCCGGCACACGGCAGCCGGCTACTTAACAGCTCCCGCCGGCCAGGGCGAGGTCCTTCCGTGCTTGTATCTCCATATATTGGCCCAGCCAGGCGCCACTTATCTCTGCTTCCCCCACGCATCAAACCAAAGGCAGCAGAGAGAGACCCGTCAAATTAAAGGAAGAGCCTGAGCCTGCCGTCCCGCCGCCGGTGAGTCACTCACGCGGTCCGGTCCCGACGGGTCGTTCATCTTGATTTTTTTTGTGTCTCCTCCGTTTCGTTCAAAGTTTGAGACAACTAGCACTGGCAGCTAGCAGTCCAGCTCGGATCCATGGACGGCACGATCGATCCTCCGTCGCAGGGGGTGAGCTGGGTTCCGTCTCCGTGGCGGTGGCCGGTCAATGTTTGGTCGCTCCTCATGGCCTTCGGTCAAGGCGCCGCGGCCTTGGCCTACCTCGTACTACTGGCGGACCACTCCCCCCAGCAGAGCTCGGTAAATGACTGCTACTTCAATTCTTTGAGTATACATCTTTCGATCATGCGCATAATGTTAGATCGATTTCATGCATCCGATCGATCGTTAAATTCTATACTGCGTGCTGACGGAACCGTCGTCCCAGGCGAGCGCCCTCCAGCTCGCCATGCTGTGCTGCTGCGCGCTCCAGGCGGCCGCCGCGGCGCTGGCGCTGCTGCTCCCGGCGGGCCGTCGCCGGAGCAGACTGGCCCTGGGCTTCGTCACGATCGCGGCAGCCGTCGCCAACCACTGCATGTACGCCGGCTTCGTCGGCGTCCTGGCCGTCGCGTATCCGCGGGGCAATGTCCGCAACATCATAGCCCCCGGCGTCGCGACCGTGTTCCTCATGGCGCTGGGCGACGTCATGGGCTTCCTGACCCTCCTCCTGGGAGAAGACGAAGAGGATGATGATGGATGTGCCTAGGTAGCTAGGTAGATGATCTGGTGCTTGATCCTGGCATGCATGGACCTGTATATGATGAGCTACTTAATGAAATCCAGCTTTGTTCTTGGTGAAATTATATTGTATAATCTATATATGTTTGCATGCATGGACGCTATGTTTCTTTGAGAGTTTTGAGACCATGAGTTTCTTCTGGCATTAACAACTCTACGGTTGATTAGTACCGCGCGCCCCTAGTGGATTTTGACTTGTATGTAAGCAAAAGGTGTGCCCGCCTGCCCGAAGCAAGAAGAACCAGCCCAGGAGGCTGCGCAACAAAAGCAAGCTGCGAGCCTTTTTCTTTCCACGAGATGATGTCAGGGATCTTATCCATCGTTTGCTTTGCTCACTTCCACTGACCACCGAAAAGCAAGCGGAACGACCGGCTGGGAGCTTTCTGTCGAGTGCTAGCTCTTGGCATGGACCGATGTTGATTTTGTATGCAGTTTACGGGCAGTACGTAATCCATGCCCCTATCGGCCTCAACAACATTTCCGCCTGAATCCCGTACTTAGCCATTCTCTACTCCTGTTTTGATAGCTACTCATTCTCTACTCGCAACTATATACCCCTGTTTTACGTCAGGAACATGTAGAATACAAAATAAACTCAAGTAGAGGAGTATTCGTGGTTTGATGAATTGATCTTAATTATGTGCAACACACATTGCATGCTGTATGGAAACTCTTATTCATGGGTCGGCCTCCAATATATATATCATCGCTAGCACTAGCTAGTTATGTGTAACACACTTTGCATGCGTGCTGTGTGAAATGTGGACCGACTGATATTCAAGACTTAGCAAACCTTCTTTGCACACGCTCCTTTCCTTACTGTGAGGTGCAATGGCTACGTACACTTTGAACCAATGGTCGCTTTACATGTCATCCATCAGCTTGCACATGCATGACTCTCGGTCTCTCACACACACGGTAAACAACACGCATGCTTTGGACCAATGCGTCGCTTGAGCTTCGAAGCTTTCCGGAAATGGTAAGCGTAGCTGTATAGCTAGCTGCTGTGAGCTAAGCACGGCATCTCGATCCGGAGGCCTCCGTCAGTGGACGACGGCCGGGGGATCTCACACGCGGCATTGCGTTCGAATGTGTGCTTGCCTGCTTGGGATGGTTTAGGCATCGAGATGTGCTGCCCGTACGTGCATCAATGACGATCGAGATTTCTAGCTACCGCCATGGATATCTCTCAAGCTCAACTCAAAAACACACACGGCATTTTCGCGTTGCACCGATGTGGGCCCCCCTG
Organism: Eragrostis nindensis; assembly: GCA_012490785.1. Lineage (NCBI taxonomy): Eukaryota > Viridiplantae > Streptophyta > Magnoliopsida > Poales > Poaceae > Eragrostis > Eragrostis nindensis. The sequence continues at coordinate 230,101 of JAAXCT010001098.1, read as the reverse complement.
TCATCCTCTTGCATGCGGGGCGGCGGAAAGGTAAAGGAAGATAGATGATCCTACCAGGCAGCTGCTCGGGCCGGCCTGCCTGCGCGATACGTCGTGAGCGGTGGTGGGTCCCACTCGGCATCGCTTTCTCCTTCGTCCCTCTCCCTCGCAGCCAGCTTTGCTCGATCGGCACAGGCAGTCGCCTATTTAACAGCCCCGCGCCGGCCAAGGGTGAGGCCCAAACCGTGCTTGCATTTGTATCTGCAGACAGTGGCTCAGCCAGACGCCTGCTAGCTAGCTCGGCCTTCCCCCGCTCGATCATCAAGGCAGCAGAGCCAGATATCCGTCGTCAAGGAAGCGCCTGCCGTCCCGATCGACGCCGGTGAGTCCGATCCCTCTCGGCCGACCAAATGTCCTAGTCTCTCATCAAAAGTCCCAATTTTTTGTGCCTCCTCCGATCCGTTTCGATAATAGTTTAGTAATATGAGAGATCAGTTCAAAGTTAAAGCGTTGCACTTTAAGTTTGCATGAGCACTTCAGTTGAAAGCTAGCTAGCCATGCAGCCGTCTTATTTTCCGTGTTGAAACATGAATCCTTTTTTTGCGACATAGCAGAATATCTCACGGTGCTGCGTTGTTGTTGTTGATGATCTCGACCCACGCAGGCACGCAGCAGTTCCAGCTCTTGGATCCATGGACAGCACGACGACGATGACTTCGAACCCTCCTCCGTCGCCGGCGGTGTCCGTGGCCGTGGAGAGGGTTCCGTCTCCGAGGCTGTGGCCGTGGCCGTCCCCTCTGGCGGTCAATGCGTGTTCGCTCTGCGCCGCCTGCTTCGTCGTTGCCATGGCCTTGACCTACGTACTCCAGGACCACTCCCCCGACAGCCGGGTACGTAATAAGCTGAACACTACTCCTCCTTCCTCGAGCATATATACCGATCTTTTGAATTTTTGGACATATATATATATATATATCTTCTGCGCATGCATGCATGCTGATGGAGGCGCGACCAATATTTAAACGTGTCCTGCAGGAAAGCTCCTTCATGGAAGCTGCGCTGTGGTTCGCCGCGCCCCATGCGGCCGCCGCGGCGCTGGCGCTGCTCGCGGCCGGCCGCCGGGAGAAGGAGAAGGCCCTGATCCTGAGCCTCGCCGCGATGCTGTTCGGAGCCGTCAGCCACTGCGCGCTCGCCGGGTTCATCGTCGTCGCGATCGTCACCCACCCGCGGAACGTCGTCATCGTACTCTTCGGCGTCCTCGACGTGCTCGCCATGGTGGTTGGCGATGCCATCGGCTTCCTGTCCCTCCACCACCAGCTGGGAGAAGAGGAGCAGGATAACGAAGCATCTGTGAAGGAAGACCTGCTGCTTGATCGATCCTGGCATGGACCTGCTTCATTAGTAGTGCTCGTGAGGTAGTGTGGTGATGATCTGAGAACACGTACTGCTAACTACACTATAATTATTTATGTGTGTATATACAGTATATATTGAGGTTAGCACGCTGTGGATTGAGACATATATTGACAAGCTACGAATGTGTGTGAACTTAGTCTATATGGTGCAGGCATGGTATGGGACCTTAACTATGTATGATCAGTAATGTAATCCGGCTTTGTTGATCTTGATGAAATTTATATTGCAATCTACATATGTATGCATGCATGGCTGCTATGTTTCTCTGAGATTTTTGAGACCATTTTGGCATTAACAACTCTACGGTGACTAGTATCGTCCACGAGTTGATTGACTTGTATGTAATGAAGCAAACGGTGCAAACACCTGACCTAGTGCGCGGTGCAGGAACAACCGCACAACAAAAGCAAGCTGCGAACCTTTTTCTTTCCTTTGAGATGATGCCAAGTGATCTTATTCATCGTTGCTTTGCTTACTTTTTACTCTCTCTCTCTCTCTCTCTCTCTCTCTTTGAGCAACTGGTTATACTTTTTACTGACCACAGAAAGCAAAGCTGAACGACGGGCTGGGAGCTTTCTGTCAAAGTGCTCTCTCGGCCGAAACCGTTCTCATGACCCAATAAGGAAAGGTTTAGCCAATCAAGCCCATTAGAGGAAATGTGGGTAGGAGGCCCGTTAATCTTTGTGGTCCAACCCCGGCCCAATCCAACCACGCTCTGTCTGTCTGCTAGTACTCTGGTAGACTGCTGCTACTCCTGCTATCCTACTGTCCATTGTAACACACTCTAATCACCGTGACAGTTTCCTCTGAACAGAAAAATTACCCAAGTACCGGCCTCCGGTAACAAAAAATAACCAGCGCTAGTGACAAAATGAGCAACAGGAAGAATCCAGTACGAATCTCTCAGTTCTCACCAGTCACCACACATTACCCTTCTCTACTCACCTGCTGGGACCGTCACCAGCGACGAACATTCGCCGTGTATGAGCACACAAAGAGGAAGCTGATTTTGATATCCCAGATGAGGTATAGCTGGCGGGGCCGAAGAAGTCCAAGAGCAGAAACGCAAGTGGAGCTGACACCGTAAATTACGAACGAATCGTCGGAGAAAAACAGGAGGCTGGGTGCGCGGCGGCCGGCCGGCTACCTCCCAAAGTGGAGGCGGAACCGCCGGTTGCGCCCGCCAGCCGCGGCAGTTTGTAGGATTCTCACCAACTCTACGCGACGCGTAGCGGTAGCGCCCCTCCGCCGCGGGGCCCAATTAAGCGACCTGATTTTAACTAATCACGCCACTCTTTTGTGGCGCCGTTTGATAAACAAGACTAAAGCCAAGCTGAAAAGATGATTGCGCTCTCGTACGAGTAAAATCAACTCGGTCTCTTTTCTCGAAAAGGAGATCTTTCATTTGTCAGAGAGTGGATCGGTAATTTTGTTCGTTGGTTTAGTGCTATTTTTTGGATTATTTAAACATGCCTAAGATGTCAAAGCTGCTGAAATTGATGCTTAAATTTTGGGGACAGGGGCATGGAAGAAAAGGGCCAAACTTAGCACTACTTGAACTCGGAACATTTTTTTTATCTGCAGCGGAACGTCAAAAGATCGCATTTTCTCTTGCTTCTGAAATCTGGACGAAAACGTTAGCGTCTCCATGACTGAACCGGCACAAATTTGACGAACAGAAAAGATTGATCAGTACGTAGCTGTTTTCCCGCTAATAAACAGTATGTACAGGTTCACTTGGAACATCCTGACGAGCTGTCAGTAGGATCTAATTTAATCAACAAAAGAACCAAGAGCACATGCTTCTAAACCGACCAAAAAATTTGGAGCGCTCGATGGAACGCCTCACGAGCTCTCGATGCCGGCGGCGGGCCGGAGCATGTCGTACTTGGCCCATACGGCGTCGATCGGGCACGGCCGGCCGGCGTCGAGCCGGTCCCAGGGCTTCCCCTTGCCGCTCCAGTGCAGCAGGCTGACGGCGCCGGCGTGCAGGCCGCGGCAGAGCCCGCGGTAGTTGTCCCCGCCGAGGCCGTGCTGGTTCCACCTGTGGTCGACGGCGGCGATGCGGCCGGCGAAGACGAGCAGGAACGGCGGCAGCGAGCCGAGCTCGTAGATGCGCACCCTCTTCTGCAGCTCCATCCACTCCTCGATCCGCGCCGTGTACCCCGCCCGGCGCCACCGCGGCAGGTCGAGCACCATGACGCCCGTGTTGAAGTAGCACGGTTTCCGGCGGCCGGCGAACGCGGACGTCGACAGCGCCGGCGAGGCCCAGAATCCCGGCGTGAAGTAGGCGGCGAAGTCGGCGCCGCAGTACTCGGGCGCCGCCACGGCGGTCTCCTCTGGGAGCGGGGTGGCCGCCAGCGCGGCGATGTCGTCGGTGAGCACGACGTCGGAGTCGAGGTAGACGACGCGGCGGACGCAGGACGGGAGCGTGGACGCCAGGTAGGACCGCGCGTAGTTGAGCGGCCGGTCCAGCGCGCCGCGGATGGAGGTGGAGATGAGCCCCGCCACGCGGGCCTCGTCCGCGAACGGGTACACCCGGAACGCCAGCGACGGGAACGACGCGCGGACCGTGTCCCGCAGCTCGGCAGCCGACGCCCCGGAGGCGGAGGCGGAGGCGATGAAGTGGAAGAAGATGGACTCCGGGCAGGAGGCGTGGCGCAGCACGGAGAGCACGGCGGCCATGGTGCCGCGCAGGTACGACGCGTCCAGCGTCATGGCCACGTGCACCGCCGCGTGCGGCGAGCACGCCGCGTCGGCGTCGGAGGCCTGGAGCGGCGGTGGGCACTGCGCCGCCGCCGAGTTGGCGAAGTGCGGCGCCTCGCGGTACTTCGGCAAGGCTGCGGCGGCCGCGGCCGCGGCGCAGAGGATTAGCAGGACGAGCAGGGGAGCGCGCGGCATCTCGGCGGCGAAGTGTTTCTGCTGTGTTGTTTCGGAGCTGTGACTGACTACCTGTGTGAGCGCGCGGAGGTGGGTGTGCTTAGGTAGCGTTCGGATGAGGGCTATAAAGAGCCCTCTAAAGTTCTACCCTCTAAAGTAAAAAGAATCTTCCTATTTAAGGGTACTAAATAAAATTTAATTGCAAAACCTTTCTGCAGACGGGCGTTATTTTTCGAGACGAATCTAACGAGCCTAATTAATCAATGTTTTGACACAGTGATGCTACAGTAACCATCGTCTAATCGCGGCTTAATTACCCTCATTGCGTTCGTCTCGCGAAATAGAGGGGGGGTCCTGGACTTAGTTTTGTGATTTGACTTTGTTTAGTACACATAAATCGTGCCGGAAGTATTGATGTGACAAGCTACAGTGCATAATAGCCCTATTATTTGCATCCAAACGCTACCTTAAATACGAGTGGCGAAGAACGCGTGGAGAGTCTGGAAGGTGTGTCAAACTTGGGTCAAAGGCTTGCGGGGCTACGACTGGCGACTGAGTGAGGAAAGCGTGTGGCGTGTGAGGCCGATTTGAACGTGTCCGAGGGGAAACGAACGTGACGTGATTAACTAGTGGTTAAAATATTCATGCAAGTTACCGCTGCTTTGCGTGTGACAGCGAGGTTCCTATACAATACAAGCGAGTTTTGTTGTTAATCAGCCCTAGCAAGTGGTTTTTACTTGTTTCTCACATGGGTCTTGTGTTTGGGTGATGTCACTAGGTACGTAGGGTGGGCAATTCGCTTTATTAGTGGGAGATTAAGGAGAGATTGTACATGACAAAAGAGGATAATGCTTATTGGGTTCTTTGGATCATGAAAATTGGTGCGCTATCAGTGTGACTGTGCGTCACAATCGGTTCTTTTTGGATATATCTTTTGCATTGCAACTTCACAAAAACTGGCGAAACTCAATCTTAAGGAATAGACTTTACTGTATACTGATATTCAGATCCTTAAATTTGGTAATGTCTTGTATATTGAAGCCATTGAACCGAAATCACTCGCCCAAAAGAACTCTGAATACTCCCAACATGCCGCCGTTCACCGCCGATCTTTCCGAACTTGTAACTCTTGCATCAGGCACCCATATGTGGGGCATGTGGCTGCCACTCCGCTGAAACTGCTCACAGGATTTGAGGCGTGTGAAGCTCAGTGACCCTGTCGTCGTGTAGAGCTGAAACGGAAACCAAATATAAATGGGAATTTTCTGTTCCTCCGGAAAAGAAAAATAAATAAATGGCATCTTTGCTTTGTCGGTGAGGCAGAGATCGCTGTCCATGACTCCATGTGCTAATGCATGAGGCCAATAAGCAGGATCCATTGGCATTAGGGGCCCAGAAGAGACGTGACACGTGGTGTTTCTGAGCGGACTTGGCACCTGTATCAGCGCGTCGCGCGTGCTTGGCAGGCGTGCTGCGACGGGCGAGCACCTTCACTTGCTGCGAAAGATTTCGGGTGGGTTCGACGTATGGGGTCTAAATTTTAGAGAGTTTTTGTAACGAATATTTTAATTACAAATAAAGTTTAATTATAAAACTAATTTCAGGATTCCGTTCGAATTTGCGAGACGAATCTAATAAGGATAATTAAGCCGTAATTAGACGATGGTTACTGTAGCACTACTGTAGCAAAATATAGATTAATTAGGGTCATTAGATTCGTCTCGCGATTTAGAGGGGGTTGTGACATAGGTTTTGTCATTAAATTAATAAAAGTAATTTTAAATAACAAGATTCTCTTTGATTCGATGGGTGCTAAAAAGAGGAGGTGCGCCGAACGCACCCTTTGAACTCCACAAGCAAGACACGTTGAGCTGCGACCTCAAAATTAGCCTATACTTCTACCATATGAAATGGTCAGCTCCAAACCATCTATTCTTCCTCATTGTGACAGAGGTACTCCTACGTCAGAATTTAGCATGGTTAATAATTGGTCGGTTGCTAGTGGCATGAATTATATTGGACTGGTACTGGGTGTGGGTGGGGTCAAATGGTTAGTTTCGGCGCTTAATTAGATATTACTAGTGGTTGATTATGATGGTCATTTCAGTTGTTTTTGTAGGCTGAGATGAGATACTGACCGTTTCAAAAAAAAGAAAAGAAATGTGACTGACTCGGTCGTTGAGATTCCTGTGTTATAAGGGGGGCATTTGTGCACACACATTAGTTCATGCAGATGCCCAGATGGAGCGTTATATCTCAGATGAATAGGTACCAAATAGTTCATGCATTTGTGCGAGTGGATTAGTTCATGCAAATGCATCCTCATTCTTGAATGTACTTAGTATTGTGTTTTAGTGTTGACCCATCCTTCTTCCTTGATGTGTATCGGGAGGAAGAAGACCTGGCAGGCCTCGGCTAATTCGAAAATGAGGAGCTAATCCCAGCTGCACATCAATAGGGACCCTTGTCGAGTAGCTGAAGCAGAGCTCAAAAAAAATGGCTTCCTGTTTTGTCGGTAGACAAAGGGAGAGGATGCATTTTCATGAGCAGTTCATCAGTTCCGGTGGGTGGCCCGACACGTCGCAGCATATTATCCCAGTTACCAAAGGCATCTATTTTGAGGACTTTGCCTCAATGTCAGTGTTTAGCGAACGCTTTGAGATGCTAGAGCATGTGTGTAGAGCACCGAGCAAAAGCGCCGCGTCCTGGAAGCAAGACTGACGCCAGGTTCCGCGCATTAGATGAATGGAGGAGCGGCGATCTCAAAACCAGCAAAGCTTCGGATCGGGGACGGCTCCTCACGGTCGCGTTTCCGATGCCAGTGCGCCACCCCAAACTTCATCAGTAGTTGAGTACTACTACGTTTAAATTGCAAATTTGCAAGACGAATCAATGGCGAATGCCAAGTTGCCAACATGCACATTCTATTCGGCACAGTACTCTGTTGTGTAATACTGTCAGCCTTCTATATTTTCTTTCATAGGTTTTGGTATTACTCCTAGCAAACAGTTGGCACCCGTTAGTTCATTTTTCTTTTACCATAGTAGTACTATTTGGGAACAACCGAACAAGCACACCGACACAATGCAGCATAGCTGGAGGGGACGAAACGACGAGAGCGATTGCACACATGAGCATATTTTGATTGTGAAGCCGGAGAGGAAGCAGCTCCCTTGGGAATGCGGCGAATGCCTGACAGAATTATAGATCTCGCGGAAACGATGCTCTGGGGTACTAAAAACAGGGCAAGATACTGTATATTACTAGTAGATGCGTCAAAGACAAGCAAGCAAGCAGAGCTGCGTTTTCACGTGCTGGGCCTGCATGTATGGAGGAGTAGAGGGTCAATGCAATCTCCAGCTGGACCAGGTCAGTACAGTAGTAGTACTACTAGTACCGTATCACTAGTATCACTCTGTTGATTCTCCAAGTAAAAATTTAAACTGAAAGTAACGAAACATGAATTCAGGATCTCTCCTGATTAACAGTAAACAAAGGAGGTGAAAGAATCTGCAGTTGCTGAAAACTATGGCCGATCCGAGTAGCCTGGACTCTATCGAGGTGTCGCGGTGTTCGAGCAGAAAGAATAGACCGTGGCAGCACCTGATCCGGTATTCATGGTCACGGCATTCGATTTGTTCTTCTCTTGAAATTTCTCAACTCAGTAAGACCGGCGCAGGGAACTGTTTGTTTGATTCGCGTACTAGTGCCAAAACATATACCACTGTTAACTTTTTCCAAGTTGATTACATTTATCTTCAGTTAAGCTTAAACTAAAGCGCAGGGAACTAGTGGATAAAAGTTTTAATGAGGTCAAAATGCTCCCTTTCTTGTATTTGATCTTGTTCCTAAGTCAAAATTTGGAGCCAGCTGTATACAAAGCAAGTGGCAGCCGATCGAAGGGGCCAGACAGTCACAGATTGCGGCCACGGAAATGGATTTCCATGTGCTTTGATCCTTGCTCACGAACCAAACAGGGCAACCCCCCAAATCGCCAACGTGTCTTCTTCCTTCGCACGGTCCGTGGCTTCGCCAAACTTCCGCGTGATGCGCCTTCCTGCTCGCGTGCCGTCGATCGCAGCTTGTCTCGGTGTCTCCCACATTCCGGCTGTGCGAGCGAGCCAAAGCAGTGCACAGGTCCAACTCCAACATGACTTTGGTAGCGTTTGGATGCAAATAATAGGGTTATTATGCACTGTAGCTTGTCACATCAATACTTCCGGCACGATTTATGTGTACTAAACAAAGTCAAATCACAAAACTAAGTCCAGGACCCCCCCTCTATTTCGCGAGACGAACGCAATGAGGGTAATTAAGCCGCGATTAGACGATGGTTACTGTAGCATCACTGTGTCAAAACATTGATTAATTAGGCTCGTTAGATTCGTCTCGAAAAATAACGCCCGTCTGCAGAAAGGTTTTGCAATTAAATTTTATTTAGTACCCTTAAATAGGAAGATTCTTTTTACTTTAGAGGGTAGAACTTTAGAGGGCTCTTTAGAGCCCTCATCCGAACGCTACCTTTGACAAGCAGGTCAGCCAGACGGTAAACTGGCTGCCGATTTTTAGGCCACGGTTAGGTACAAACAAACCCTACGCGACTAGTCCGTCCGTCAGATTCCGTCTAAGTCGAGCACACGAAATGCTACTGCAGAGTCTAGAAGTATCACGCGAAGCACAAGACAACGACCGCTGAATTTCGATCGGAGGCGTTGTTGAACGGCGGCGTCATAGGTTTTACAGCTAGCGCTGTGGACTGAGACCAAGGCACCGAGCACCACTCGAGTGGTGTTTAAACTTTTGCAACATTCATAGTAGGCCGCTAAATTGACCTGGGAGACTGTCAAAGTAAAATTGTTAAGCCATAGACGATCAACAATTTCAGCGAGCTGACTCGATCAGAGACAGTCGAAGACCGTCGACAGGGCCGTCGTGTTCCAGAGGCTGTCTGGTATTGCAGCACCTGTTACTGCCGCGTCTCCAGTTTTACGGCCGTATATCGTCGTAGTCAATCACCGTGGACTAAGGTAGCAGTAGCATTGCAGGTACGTACTACGTACCAGTCATCTGGCAGAAGCGGTGGCGGCTCCACTAATCATTTGCCCACCCCACTTCCGGTACAGGAAAGTACGCATTACTCACTTGGCATTCGCATCTCCATGAAGCTTCCGTTCCGTTGCTTTCGCGCGCGCCGCAAGTTGCCCGCTTCGATCCCAATCCCTTCCGTCCGACCCGACGACCTCGCCGCTTTGCTCTCGATAGTTTCGCTGTCCTAAAGTGCGGACACGGCGGCGAGCGATGCTGCTTTTCGACGGAAAGCCCGATCGATGATCCGTCGATCTGCCACCAGGTCGCCACGGCGCATCTGGTCGGGTTGACCGACGGGTAAGATGTGGATAATGTAACCACTAGCTACTAGTAGTTGCTTTTCATGGATTTTGATCGTCGGATAAGGTCAGTGCACGCAACTCGCAGCCTGCGTGGTACTACTACTCAACTGAATCAGCAGCATGGCATGATCGAAAGGCCGCTTTGTTGCACTGTGGGTCTCAAGCTAGCCTTTGGATTGATGCTTCGTTGGCCGTCCCGTTTTGGTCCTTTTTTTTTTAACTGGTCCTGTTTTGGTCCTAGACCAATTGATATGCACAGACATGTCCACTTCTTTAGTTCCTTGCACGTTCGAGTGGCATGGGTTGGAGCAGGAGCACCGGGCCATTCGTACACTGGAAGGCCAAGACTGCCTTGCTGCATCTCCGTCCAGAATGTGCACCGTCGCGATTTGACACGTCAATACCGATGGCTCAAGTAACATCGCTTAAGTGACAACTGAGATAAGCTGGAGCATCGAGTCATTCGTGCGCTGGAAGGCCAAGGCAGGCTGCCTTGGCGCATCCGTCCAGATAGTGCACAGCGTAGTGTACAATTTAACACGTCAAAACGATGGCTCAAGGATCAACATCGCTTAAGTGACAACTGAGATAGGCTTGGATACAAGACCGCATATGACATATTACATGCCCCAACAAAGCTACTGTTTCTTGATCCAAGGTTCCTCATCAGACTGAGAAGCACTCAAGCTCCCTACCAAATCGGCAGCAGGGCACAGTGTATAAATGTTCAGAGCGCGAAGTAGCAGCAGAGTAATGTTACAGCTTGCAAAAAAGCAACCCTTCTTAATTGGCACTCCATAATAGTAGATGCATACTACACCGCTGTCAAATATTCAATTGTCATTGATATTGGCACTCCACAGTGGGTGTCACCAAACAATTCTTCTTGGCATTTTCGACACAATCCGAACTGCAGCTGCAAAAAAAACCTCCATATCCCGTATATTTCTATAATCACTATATTATGGTACAGACCAGCAATATGCTGGGGTTTAACAAGCATATGGATGAAGCACCAATTGACGAAATAGGATCCGGAACTACGCAAAGCACATTCTCATATAACCTTGTGTGTTGTACAATTTCAGTGTAAACAGTGTAAATATTACAGAGACAGCTGGGAGATGACTTCCCAACAAATTGTACATCACACCACCAAACTGCATCAACCAAACTGCATCAGATTCCTCCTAACAGTATATAAAATACATCAATACCTATCCAGACCTACTTGTGTATATCCTATGGACACTTCATGCAAATATGCGAATAACTTAATCCAAATTCAGCACCAAGCAATACAGACGCAGAACTAGGATATTCTGGCAATTTTTGTGCCATCTGACATCGCAATGCCAAGTTGTCGACAACATCAAAATGCAAGCAAGCTCGCGACCACTAGAACACCAACCATCAGGAGCAGGCCCTTAAGGTAGACATCTGCCTGCTGCTGTTGTCCCAGTGGGGCTTGTTGGTGTATGCTATGGGCATGCCCCATATGTGCACCGTGGAACCCATGGCCATGACCAAACCCATAGTGAAAACCAGCAGGCTGTGCATAAGCAGCAGCATCTGGAAATCCATGGACTTGGAAGCTAAGCATAGGGAATAGTCCCGCAAAAGCAGCAGAGAACGCATAATTGCCCCACCGAGCATTAGCCAAAGGCACCCCTGTGCCCATGAACCATGGATTCGCATTGGCATTGGCAAAATTGTTGTTGTTAGCACCAGCCTGAGGGGCAGTAGCAGGCCTCTGGCCAGTTGGGCGGTGTGGAATGTCAGCCTCAGGCATGTTCTTCGACCTTGGGTCAACACGGTCCTTGCCACGTCCATACAGTGGAACGAGCTTGTCCTCTTCGACAAGGGCCTTGCATACCGGGCACTCTGGTGAGTGTGCGTGGACGTGCAGCCACCGGTAAAGGCATGGCCAGCAGAAGAGGTGGCCACAAAGAGTCACTATTGGCTCTTGAGGCAGCTCGAAGCATATGTTGCACTCAAAGCTCCCCCCAGCTGCATCTCCACTGCTGCCTGCGCTCGTTGACTCACCAACATTGGCTGACATCTTGCAATTTGCTGTATTGAACCAAGCTGCAGTTGCCAAAGATAATACAATCACCAACACAGCTAGATTTATATAACTGTGCCAAAATGACGGAAAATACTGATACTAGTACCACAGGCAAGAAATTCTATGACCACAAACGGCATCCTGTTTACCTAGACTTGACAATACAATGAACCAAAAGGATGGGTGTTTTAGGGGATGGGTAAAATTCTCATATTCTGAAATAGAACCGAGCTCTATAAGGTGACAAGCATAACACCAAGATGGCTTATTTAGTCCTGATAAGGAGACAACATCATGGTCAGAATTCCTCTTTAATTCTATGTTATTTCAGACTTAACTCTTCTAACTAAATGTAGCTGACAATTCACAATGAAATTTCAACCCATCGGGCACCCTTTTGTCCGCACAAACAAGTCGTGTAAAGTATAATTACTAGAAAAGAAACCTGTTAATCATTCATAGGGGGAAATAATCTGACCTTCACGAATGAGGAGGTATCAGCTACCTACAAGGCAGAAGCTGACACAACAGGCCAAAAATTAGGGGCAGGTTCCAAACCAAATCCCAATTCCTTCCCACCGATCTCACTAATCCGCATCCATGGATGAACCCAGCAACTAAATCACACCGAGGGAAGCCCGCCCTCACTGAGGTCGCCGAGAACCCCAAATCGAGCACCAAACCTAGCGCAAAAATCCACCGATCGAATCAGGACCACGACCCCCACGGCCACGCGCCAACATCACGAATTCTAGGCCCAAAATCGCTACGGAATTCGACGCGGGATCCGAGGAGGGGCAGCCATCATTACCTGCGGGCGGGCGGGCGAGGCGAGGGGCGGAGCCGCCAGCGCGGTGACGGAGGGAGGGAGGGAGGAGGCGTCGACGCGACGCGGAAATATTCGATTCGACGGCGCGTCGACCGACGGGACGGACAGCAAGGCGATGCCCGCTGATGACCTGGACCCCGCGGGTACTAGTACTAGGAAATTACGCGAGGCCGTGGGCCCCACCGGAAGATTCTAGATTCCGGGCAGTTACGCTGCGGGTTACGCTGCTGAATTAGTGGTTGGGTGCGTTTCCTGTGAAGGGACACGGAAACTGCTTTGGCAACTGATATGCCACTGCAGAGCGCATATGAGAGGCAGGCAGGCAGGGAAGCTTCTTGCCGTTATTCAGGTGAAATGTTGCCTTTTGTTTCAGGGGCGTGTTTGCTTCATGGCCTCACTTCGCCACAGCAAAGGTTCGGCGGGTGCGGTAGTGCTTGGTTTCCGTGTTGAACTGTGGCTGCCACAGCAAAGTAACTGCTTTTTCCTTTGTCGCTTGTGCATGGAGCTGTGGCGAGTGTGGCGTCGAAAATCGGCGCCACAGCTGTGGCGGGGGCGTGGCTAGGTGTGGCCGTGAAGCAAACACGCCCAAGTCAGTATTCGCAAGGTAAAAGTAGAAAGCGATGGATACTCGGAGTTAAATTTTGGCTACGTTTTCAGTAAAGACAATTGGACTCTAGTCATTTTCATTGATGCTTCTGGAAGCAGAGAAGTTAAAGCAGTTTAGGCGTTGCTGCTTGCATCCAGTTAGACTACTCGAAACAAAACTCCTAGCTAGATAGGAGTATATACTTCATTGGTAGGTACTAGGCGCTGTTGGACATTGACACATTGCTTGAGCAGCTATGCGACACGTCGGATGTTTGCACATTTATTATATGGATGCCTAAATGCAGCACCAAGCCATCAACGTGGAAGAAATGTTTCTGCAAGATACTCCTCTGCTTTAGGCAGCCTGCCGGCATCAAGGTTACAGCAAGAGACTCGTCGGCTGTGGTCTGACCGTGTAAATATCCCATCAAAGCAAGCTGTTTTTTTTTTTTGGGAATCCATCAAAGCAAGCTGTTTAGTTGCAGTATTATACAGTATATGTAAGACGGCAGCAGAAATAAGGTACTTATGAAGAAATTAAACTAGAGCATGCCAACATGTGAGGGTAAGCATTCATCTTGGCTATGTTATCGAAGACCTAACATACTATACACATTTGCCTAATTTATTTTAGAAAATTATATGCGTGGCTAACCACGAGAGGTTAATTGTTTAGTAATTTTAGTAGCAATAATTTCAAGAAATGCTTGTAGAGGGAGTTTCAAAAGGTGTTTACCTTTTGGTGGTCGAACTAATCTCGATTGGTACGTCGAGACTTCCATTGTGACACCGTAAGTCTGAGATTAATTCTGAGTTCCAGGATCTGTTTCATTTCTCCATTTTTGGCTGTATCACGATCTGCAAAGTTGGAAAGAAACTTGTTAGAAGATTGACATCAATATCTGCATCGCTTTGGTAAGGCCAAAAAAAGAAAAAGATCAATCAGTGATGATTTCTGAGACCGTCTGTTACTCTAGGCTAAACAAGAAAACTGTAAGAACAACAAAACCAAAGAAGGTCTGAGTTTCTTCTTCTGAACCTAGAAATTGGAAGGCTTTAATTCATTTATACTAACCGAGATGAATTCCTGACACCTCACATTTCCATGTTAACCATTATAAATCTATATGGCGCACAAACAGTGAAACCACTCCGTGATAGAAGCTGCGTATATGATCAGCCTCTATACCAATGTTCTACCTCATATTGTTTTTCTATATCCTCCATGCAACCATTCCTATTGTCGCCCTTTTAAATGGCCGATTGGTCAAACGATAATGAATGGAAATAAAAATATATATCTTCAGCATCAATGTCTTGATTTTCTTTTCTTTTTTTTTCTCTCAAAGGTGAGTTATTTTTTTGGGTACTGGCAAGAAATAATTCCTACTACTACCTAGTACCATTACATGGTCTTTATTATTTTTCCCATTTCAAAATAAAATACTCAGTTTGGTCAAAGCCAAACATTCTCACCTTTGACCAATGATTTTTATAAATTTGTGTAGGTTAACAACTTGAGAGTAATGTTCTTAGATTCACCATGAGAAATATTTTTATTATGTAGTATATTTTGCATGTTGTTGATAGGTGACTAGGCCTAGGTGTTCGGTAAGTGCGGACTTGCGGTTAGTATGATTTGGTTATTTCGGTCCAAAGAAAATTTGGTTTTAGTAAAATTTAAAACCAAAATTATTTAAAGAATATTTAAAACAAACCAGAACGACTTCCGTTCCAAAATGATGTCATTCCAACAAAATGAAAATTAACATGTAGCCAGTATAAACTGGATTTTGGGATTTGGGAACGACATCAAATCCCAAACTGAGGGAGCACATGCAAATCAATAAAAAAAGGTTTCCCTTGTGAACTCGCGGCTTCATAGATGTCATGGTATCTACTCTTTCTTTATAAGTGCAACCAACTAAGAGTCTTTAATGGCTATTTCTCCGCCCTCACGTTGAGCCACATCACCTCAATAATCCTGTCCATTGAATCATTTGGCTTTGTCCATCCTCAACCGTTCACTCCAGCTGACCATTGCCTGATCCATGCACGCTCACTCATCCATGTATTATCTCTATCCTCACTTCACACGTTAAATGACTCGCTCACGACCAGCAACAAACACACTAAACACCGTTTCTTTACTCTCATTTAGTTGTCAGTTCTTACTCATTTTGTAATTGACATGCAAGGATGAATTTCCTCCAAGGCCGGTTAATTAATTTTGCACCAAATGACCTACGTATTTGATTCTTCCTTCCAACCTTTGTTATTTCCAGCCACTGTGTGAGTGACTCATTGAATTGGACGTCAAACAGCCTCAAAATAGTGGCGTAACATGCAATCAAGAGAATAAAAGCCATTGACGGAATTAATTCTCCACTAATCTCCCTCGATTTAGTAACTCCCCTCGAGCCCTCCTATAAAAGGTCAATTGGCAATCCATTTCAGTGGACAATTTAGCATCTTCGGTCGGCAGATGTAGCATCCCCGACCACCAGTTCTGTTGATCCGCTGCCATAGTCCAGTCACCAACACATGCATGCATTCTTCTAGACTAAGTTCTTTCTTCTCTTCTAATTTTACTGTCATGATTTGGTTGTGGATTGTTTTTTCACTCCATCCTGCTTAGTTGCAGCTTGCCTCATGGCTCTGTACCAACGGTAGGCCAAAAATGTATCAACATTCATATGAATCCAATGGAGGTGGCCTTGCATTGTAACAGTAAAATGAAAGTTCACCGAGGATTATCAAGGTGCAGATTTTAGGATATAAGGAGATACAAAAGTGTGCTCTATGTGTGTGATATTGCACAGCAGCTGCATATCGGTGCAGCTAACATTGTCAAATATTCTTTTACATTCATCTCACCTGAAAAAAATCTAATTAATTATTCTTGAACATTAATAATTAGTAGGTACATTTGTTTGCAGCAATGTTGTGAATCGAAAGAATAAATTTGTGCCACAATCTCTAGAGTTAGGTTACACTAACATTGAAATAAGCCTATTCGTAATGGAAAATGATTCTAAAGCTTTCAATATTTCTTATTCATTTTGAGAACATATTCATGGTCCAGTCACACAAAAAGTGACATCTGCTGGTCATACATTCTTGATTATTCTTACCAATCAATCTCCTTTTTCCCGCTCCTCATTTTTCTTAAAAGAAATTTTTATCCCGCAGCATCGCGCGCGGGGTTGTCACCTTGTTCATATGAATCCTATGGGAACCGCATTTTTTTCCCATTATCTAAAATATGAATCCTATGTATTTTAGCACAAAAAGAGAGTCTCACATGTGGTTCGGAAATGGCAACCCTGACCTTCGGAGAAATGATAGCGAACACAATTCTCCTGCTCCTGTGAATTGCATGGATGCGCAGAAAGAAGAGAGTGTTCGACAACTAGTCACTCTTCCCGGCTTTCTCGAGCTCCACGCTCTGCTCCTTCATCATAGTTGAAAGGATCCCTACTCGCCACCTGAATGTTATGTCGCCGTGCAGTCTGATCCCAAACTTCTCGGTTGGCGAGCAGGATAGTCACCACACTCAAGCTTTCTCTCCGGCTGTGGCACGATAGCCTCCGCCATTCCGCCCTGGTTTCACTCTGGCGGAGGGAATGGCTTGTCCGGGGGTAATCCGGCCCTCATTCTGGTGCCAGTATGCAGTGTGAACTAGGACCTTCCACACTGAGATACATTCAACTCCATGGCACACCAAGGATCCAAGCTCTGCTAGGAAAAAAGAGATTATATTCCGTTTCATATACTCCTATCAATAGTGAAAGAAGAAACGAATAATTGTATGGTGCAGAAGTTACCGACCCAAACGAATTCCTGTTGCCTGCTATTCCAATCTTGAACCCTGCACGTCTGATGCATGGGGAAACAAAAAGGAAAGGAAGCTCAAATCACATTCCAAAACAAAGGGAGTGAGGCACAACTGGTACTAGATATCTTACTGAAATTCTTCTATTAGTACATATACCATGTTATCTTGACCTTCAGTCAATCCTCATGTTCAATAGGGTTCACTATTTTCTTTTGCTTTGGATGGGGGATATGTATGCGATATACAGCTATACAGGCTCTCGCATTATATCATGTAAACTAGGTTGGCAGTTGGCACTCTGAGAAAAGTTCTAGTTGTTGAAGCTGTGTAATGGAAACAAATGATCATGAGGTGGAGACGCAATATCTTCCAAAACGAACTATAAAATCAGCAATAGATTATGAGACATGTTACATCGTACTCTCTCTGTACAACTTTTTATTTGTATACTTTTTTATCACTGATATCTATACAACCTTCTTGTATCAGACATGTGAATGGGTCCTAGTTGACTTTATGTGAAAGATTTTTTAATATATTTTTATGTCAGGAATATTTGTATCGAATGGTTCATCATTTTTTTTTGGTGATATGCAATTTCTATTGTTTGAACTTAGCAATATGACTAGAGGGAGCATGGATTAAGAGCCGCATGCCACTTGGTTAATCTTTTCCATGTAGAATAAATACTGGTACGCATAATTTTTTAATAAATACTTTTGAAACCCAAAAACTAAGGGCCTGTTCGGCATGGCTGGTGGCTGGTGGCTGAAAGTACTGTAGCAGCTGATTGAATAGTGTTTTGTGAGAGGATTCGAGCACTGTAGCGGCTGATTAGGTACTGTAGCGGCTGGTTACTGTAGCGGCTGGTGGCTGTATAGACCCAGATACCCGTATTCGAAAATAATACGCGGTTACTGTAGCTACAGTGGTACTGTAGCTACAGTAACCAGCCCAGCCATGCCGAACAGGCTGTAAATAGATCATCCAGTAGAATTCCTTGCGTTCTGTTCCGGCTATGCCCGAACGAGGAACATGTGCTTCCGATGTTGCTTGGTCGACGGTCGACCAAACTGAGGAAAAGGAATTCCTTGCGCAAATGTGCCAAACCTCGAGGCACATTCTAACTGCCTTCAGTTCCTATCTTTGAAGTTGGATGTCACATACGTTGCGCACACATATGTTGGATCAATCATGGATTGAGATTTAAGCATCTTAAAACAAAGTGGAAAAAGCAGAAACCAACTTGTACTAGAGCCAATGATAAGCTCACTGTTTTTTTTTAGAAAATGAAATAGTTTCCCGTCTCTCCATTTACACACAGCGTTTCTGAGCCCTCTTGCCCTCCTCTTCAACCACTCGGTGTAGCTCACTGCAGCTCTCTTCTGTGGTTGTGTACGAAGTTAAGGTACAGTTCAGTTTCAGTCTTGTCAATCTGAATGCTGACAGTCATTCGTCCCGGATGCTTCCCATTCCCATGCACCAGCTAGGCATTGACGAAAGCCAAGAGTGGAGTAACGCGCCCAACCATCTAGTCATAGAAAAATGAACAATGGAAAGCTCCCTCTCCAATCTCCAGCTTTTGAGAATAGTAGATGAATTATCTTCCACTCTATATTCGGACGGAACGGACAAGGGGGATGAGAGATGCAAGATATCGTTAGGACGTTATCCCTTTAATTTTTGAATGAGGTGGATTATCTTTATCCTATTTTATGATGGATCTATATAATGTGGAATGAGAAAACAAATTCTTGGCGACATAGTAGGTGAGAATGTCATACAACGCATAGAGAAGAATTACACGTATCAAGGACTTAGTGCTGGCAAAAATAGATGACCTTGTCTAACGAGTATGCAAATCTGGAACAGATGGATGTACTAGCTTTATAAGAATTGGCTAGCTGGGTACAATAACTTATTACGGCATATATGCTTCTATTCAGTTTAGCCTAGGAACGTGTAACTAACTCCTGCACGTTGCAAACCATATTTTGTTGTCTGCAAATCCAAGCGTGCAAATTATGGAACAAAAACATTTGTATCATGGATATTACTAGATAGTCAATCACTGAAAAATTGAATTCACCACCAAATTTATATGTCGATCTTCATATTTTAGTGGCACATAGAAAAGCCATCATGCTAAAACGAGTATGTATTCCTTGCAAAACACAAATGATATGAAGGTGCCCATAAGCTACATACACTTTTTGCTTGCATTATCTGGACAAATGGTAAACTTGTCCCTATCAAAACTTGTTGGCTACTTGGCCGTTTTCTCTAAATCTTCACAATTGGTGGCTTCTTGAGATTCGGTTCATTATTACTATCTCCTTGACTGTCTCATCTTCCACCTTTTTCCGATGAGAGTTAATATATATGATGGCCAGTGAAGTTGCAGGTGCATGCAGAATCAATAGTTTCAGCAGTTAAATAGAGACATAATGATGCATAAACCTAACTGAGCTAAAATTGTACTATGCAAGAGTGTGAAGTACAGTTGGGGTTGATAACACTGCAACGCTGAGATTCCTCCACGTGGGATGCACACATCAGTATCAACTCGTGTAACAAAAGATATGTGCAAAAGTACTGCAGTTATTTGTCACGGCGAAATCCTGGATGCATCCCATTTCCACTCCCCCCTTCAAAACGTTGTGAATCAGTAACTATTGGACTGTTCAAGGAAAGGAGATGACTGAAGGAGAAGCGGCCTAGTATATGAAGAACAGCTCGTAGTTTCCTTCCTTTCCACAGTGCTCTCATCCTAGTGAAAGATGTCGGGTTGTATTTATCCACAACAGGAATATTTCAAACCGAGCATGCGACTTATTTTTTTTGTAACTCTAGCAACATGCTTCTATGATGCTTAATAAAGTAGTTTGGTAGTACTATTGTAGTACTACAAATAAAACCATTTTCAATTGCCTTCGGCTACAGTTGGTAGTATATTTTAAGGAAATTTGTCTGCAACATACTGCTCGAATGTGGTTTCGGCTGGCTCACACTGTAAATTTAATATTAGCTACTACAACATACTCTTAAACGGTAAAAACACACTATTAGCACTCGAGAGGTGCTTCTATGCTTCCCCAAAAGAAAGAGACACTTGTCTCAAAGCACCTCCATCTAGTGCAGAGTTCATCACCCTAGTTATTAGTCGGTCTGTTGATACAACCAGCCATATGTTACTCCACTCAATGCGACTTTCTTTCATCATCACACGCCTTTTCTCGAAAAATTCTCGAGGTTGCCTCTAGAAACCTTGGAACAACATGAATTCCTTATCTCTTTCTTATATATGGAAAACCTGAGGCACCAAGAGAAGTGGGCAATAGGCCGCTCCCATCGGCTTTGCAAATAGCAATGCATGTCAGCATGTATGAACCGAGCACACTCCCTGAACCAAATGATATATGTATGAGGTGGTCCTGAATATGGGTGCATTCATGTGTTGGGTTGGCTGAATCGTACTGGTTCATCCCAGGAAAAGGTGATACATATTATGAGAATATTCCTTTGAGATGTTGTATCGCCCCACTCTGATAGTTCTTGTGGTTAGTAACGACTAGTGACCTTCAGTTATTCTTAAGGACCCCTAACTAAAAATTAGTTCTAGTTAGATATTGTAAGATATAATATACAATGATATCTTTGAAAGCTTAAGTAATGATTAGTATTAGCTAGTAAGAATTAGAGCTAACTATCATTTGCTGATAGTTAAAATATAAAAAATATTCTTATGAAAAATAATCAAGTTATATATTGATGCTATATATATCTTTTCAGCAACTGAACACATTTTTGCACCATCTCATACAAGATGATCCATCACATTCAACTTCATTGAACCAACCAAATACTACCTAAAGTGCCACTTGAATCCATTCAATTTTCGCAGAATTTAAAAAGTTTAACATCCCAATGGAGGCCTCAAATTAGTGGCAATAGAATAGTTGTGGGCTGAGTGACATGTTATTATAGTCAAAGTAAGTCTGAATCATGTTGTAGCCAAATTTGTTCAACATAGTGTTGTCATTCATCTTCGATGTTTATATTTCAACTTAATTTAATAGAAGTGGGCAAACAGAAAAATTAAAGGAGTCACAGTGTGTTGGGTGTGAAGTAGAAGATCATGATCTACAAATAATGCGTCAAAGGTATCTGGTGCTATGAATATCAGTGTTTCAACAATGTGCATAAAATTGAAAATTATATTTGTTTTGCTTTCAAATGGATTATCACTACCACACACTCATAAAAATTGGGCGATTCATCTTGTTAGGAAAATTATGGTCTTCAGTTCTCGTATGCATGTATCGACACTACGAAGTTCTAGCGGGTTGTGAATGCTGGTGTGTTCTTCTCTGGACTATCCACACTTTTTTTTTGAACTGCCTGTCCACACATTTTGGCATCTCCCAATAACCAGATCAATTCCTGACGCCTACCACGTTTAATTGGAAGTTCTGTACTTTAACTACTATATTTAGGAAACATAAGCTAACATATTTAATCTACAGGTACATTCGTTTGGCAAGCTGGCTCAGTTGGTGCAAGTAATGCAGAGCGCTACGATGTGCAGGGCGAAGCCTTGTGCCGCTTTTTGGGCCTAAACACAAGGAGTAATGCGTCAGAATGAAGAACAGCTTAGGAGTTAAAACTTTTTAATACACTGGGCCTCCTACAAACATTCGCTGAAACAAAGCAACTCATGGATTTTAGGGTTAGAAACATAGCATGTAAGGACCATCAATAGAAAATAGCACTCCTGCCTTTTTGTGAATAGAAAATTGTTAACCAGTTTAATGATCATGTCTAGCCAAATTGTGTTGGGTTCAGAAGATCCGGTCTTTTCTTTTAGAAGCCACGCCTTCCATGCTTAGTGCAATGGTGGATATGTAATAGCATCTCCAATAGTTATGTATAATCACTCTCCAATTCCATGCTAATTCCATAGTAAGGGAATCATTAGTCAAATCAGTCCTCCAACTGTTCTGTAAAAGCGGTCTCTAAATTTACCTTGGGCTGATTTTCCCTAATCTATCAGCACTCCCAATCGATCCATCTCCGCTCTTCCGCAAGAAAAGCATCCGCACCTGGATCCATTGATCGCGCCATCCGGTTTCATTCGCGCCCGCGTGAAGAACTCCTCCATTCGTCTGTTCACGCCGGCGCCGCCGCCATGGGCTTGGTTAGTTCTGCGCCGCTGTCGTTTTCTGTTCATCCGGGTGACGCGCCGCCTCTCCGCCGCGTCTCCCCACCAAGTTCCGAAGCCCGCTGCCGCCGCCTTCTGCTCATCCGATGACGAGCCGCCTCGCCGACGCCTCTCTCCGTCATGTTTTGGAGACGACACCCCTGAAGTCATGGTGTCGCCACTCGCCGTCGCAAGCTGCCCTATGGCCAGCCCTGCATGCGCGCGATCCCACAGTTAACCGAGCTATGCACTGTAGAAATCTTGTTGATTTTGTTTCTTCACGCCAATAATTCTCACTAGCTGGGGCGTGTCTTCAGCCTAAAACTTGGTGCAATCGTGCAGCTGGCCCGGCAACTTAAGAACATGTCATCACCGTGTTCAATCGCGATAAGTTCCTTTATGCATCCCATTTCCATTCGTTATGTAGGCACCTTTGAAGCTAGAGCCTGCATTATCGCGCCCCTGAAACGAAGGCACCTCAGGCACCTTCGTTTCTTTGTCATTTCTTCCCCTTGTGATGCATGGGTGCCTTTATATATATATATATATATATATAATAGCAACATTTCAGTCGTCCATATATACATGTTAATGCCCTATATAGCGTGATCTGTAAGTGAAGGACCGAGAAGGCGACCAGAGAAGGGTGAATAGGAGCCGATAAAAATTCTTGTGAACAATTTCGGCCTATGTCCCGACCCGTCTCAAGATTGATCACTAAGATCACACACACCATGAAGAGTGTTGTGCTGACCCTAGGAATGATCAACGATGATGTAGGAATACTTGCGGAAGCAACCGAAGCGAAGACACACTCAAAGAGATGAATTGACGAAAAGATTATAGAAAGTCCCCACCGGATAGTCCGGTTATGTATCGGAGTGTCCGGTACCTGATATTTTTGGGTACAGAAACCTCACACCGGAGTATCCAATATGTAGCCGGATATCCGGATCTGGAGAACCTGGAAAAACAAATTTCCTACCGGAGTATCCGGCATGATGTCGGATAGTCCGACCCTGTCATTTCAGCACGCACGCAAGCTCAAGAAAAATCTCGAAACCCGACCAAACGACCTCCAAAAATCATGAAATTTGAACCGTAACTTCGTCTTGAGATGGAGAACGTCATCCAACAAGATACACCAAAAACCCCAAGAAATCCATGCGGATTTTGGATTTTATCATGAAGGTAGGGTTTGGATGCACAAGAAGGGGGAACTTCACCAAATCTTCAAATCGAAGGTGCTCGTGCCATGGATTCAGTGAAGGACCTACCAAGGTTTGTTCTAGCACATCCTAGCACAAAAATCCCCTAAGAAATTCATCTCAAATCGCAGCCAAAAAGGAGATCGAAAATTCCAATGAAAATACCTCCGAAAATGAGGAAAAAGATAAATTTGGGATCCAGAAGGGGAGGAAGAACATGAGCACGAAATTGAGGACACAAAAACTTAATCCATTGATTCAACCACGAAATTACATAGCTACAAGGCTAGGACGCCGCCCACTTCCTCCCTCTTTTGTAGAAAGTAGAAGATATAAGCTCTCACCTTGATTCCCCTCCTCTCTTCTCTCTCTTGCTTTCCTTTAGCTAGTCCTATCCTTAGATGCAAATGACTTGGTCCAAGAGGCTCAAGGTGGTCAGCCAACTCCACCACCTTATCTACCCCTTCACTTTTACAAAAATTCCCTTAAGGCATAACTCACTCACACCTACCACCGGGGGCAAAACCGTCCAACTCTTTTTCTTTCGTCCGAACGCCATGGGGCCCTTCACGACTTCGCTTCACCTCGACAACCTTCGCGATGGTGCCACGTGCACCACCATCCGCCATCGTCGGTTTTGAGGCCCAAACCGAGAAACCGTCTGCCCGCCGGTTTTGAGGCCAAACTGGGAAACCATCCCGATGTCGACGCGTGTCACCTCGTTCCGCGAACCTTGCCATCAAGTCTCCTCGTCCCTGCCCGTCGGGACCTTTCACTTGACTCGGCCTCCAGTGAACTTTGACTTGGTCAACCGCCGTCTTCATCACCTCCACGGTTTTGAGGCCAAACCGCAAAACCCTCCGTGCTCCTTGTCCGCCACGTGTACGGTGTGGATCACCTTTGACCTCACTCGGCCTCTCGATCGCGCAGACCCAAGCCTCCCGCTTGGTCCTCCCGATCCTCTCGCTGTTGATCATCAAGTTCACTCCATTGACCTACTCATCATTAGACAAGAAACCACATTTCCCCATTTCCTCCATTCTTCTCATCACCTTCACCAACTCTGGTTAGCTATAAACGTAATCAACATACATGCTCATGCAACCCTCAAAATCCCGCAATTCAAACTCGAACCTCAAGTTCAACTCAAACTCAATCGTTGTCAATTACTCATCACATCATGCTCATGCTTAGTAAGGAAGGCTAGGGGGAAAGGAATATATTTAGTTTTATATGACTTGAGGTGGATGAAGTGTGGTAGGGTACAAGTGTCTTAATTCAATCTCGTAATGTCGTCGGATCGTCCTTTTCCACTTCAATTGTGAGAGTTGTGAAATTGATGTGCTATAGAGAACATTCCCTTCGCCAAAGCCCCTACGATTTTGCTGCTAGTGGCCTCCATTGCATGTGGCCTATGGGATCTCACTCGTCCGAAATTAGAGGTTGCTCCTAGATTAGGGGATACATTGGAAGTACGCTTATGAAAAATGGCATAGAAATTCATTAGCTTACTCTACTGTTGAAAAGGATGACTTCATTTTACATTATGCTGATCAATGTTAATTCCCAAAACATCACGTTACCACAAACATACAGTATAGCAATGAACACAAGAGAATAGTTGGCAAGTTCTCGGATTATGTCTACTGATCTTGTCTGGTATATATATGTTTGGATCATTGTTCTACTACTTGTGGTCTGGTACTCCACCAATCATCGCGTTTCTATACCTTCTGAACGTCCCCGCCTTCTGCAACGGTCCCAAGATAGGAAATTATGTCTATGTGAAGTCATTTTTTTTATCATGTCAGTATAAGTTGTATATGTAAACATGTTACACAAGCGAGCATATTGCAGGTCCATCTCCCCCATTGCAGGGTGTATGAAATTGCGAAGAAGCGCGCATTTGGGATCCTTTAGAGCAACTCCAAGACGCAAGGTAAAACATGTTTTTTCTCTAAATATGGTTAGTATTATTGAAAATGGCTCTCCAACAGTCTTTTCAAATCCCTCTCCAAAATAGCTAACTCTTCATTCCAGTTTTCTTGCTAGCTTATTTAGCAGGAACCTTCACTCTCTATTTTCTTCCCGCGCGCCTTTGGTGGTTTAGAGAGTCTGTTGGTTAACTCCAATGTTTTTTTGGTGTGTTTTATTTTAGAGACTAGCTAAAATCAAAAAAATTTAGAATAATATCTTGGAGTTGCTCTAACAGTGAACAGCACCTCATAACTGGCATGAAAAAGACCGAATTAAACTGTCACAATAAACACAAATGGGAACTTAAAAAAATCCTGAGTACAGCAACTTCCGAGTACACTTGAGTTTTTTTTTTCAAGAAACAACGGTGGGTTTTAAACCCACCTGAATTTTCTCATTACTAAAAATATCCAAGGTTTTTTACAAACATTGCTCAGCAATGTTGGGTTGGACAGAGAGATCCACACCTACTATCTTATTACATCCACCTCTAAAGTACACCGTTCTTCAAGCATATCTGTAAGCGTGGCTGCGGAGGCCCGCACTAGCCACAGCCTCAGGTCAGGTGATCTGCTAGCAACCGGGTTGTTGCCCACAGCGACAGGAGTACACATGAGCTTGATCACAACGGAAAAGAACAACTCTACTCCTGACAAGCCAAGAAGAAACCAACACATCTTCTTGGTTTTCACATGAACCTTCTTTTTCAGTTCGTCCTTGTTGCTGTTGTTGAGCCTGGATGCATCCCATTTCCATTTGTTTCGTCAGCACCACGAGGTAGCTTCCATATACATTGTTCATCGATGACCATTGAAGTGTTCAGAAAAGGTGATAACCGAAGGATCGGAAAAATGGCCTAATATATGAAGAAGATTACTGGCCGTAGCCTTTATTGAGGTCAAGGTCAGGTACTCTTTTCCACTATCTAAAAAAAATATGAAGAAGATTACGGGTTCATCTTGGCACTTTATCCACTACAGCAGCATATAAAGAAATCACGCATATGCTTTTATTTGTGAGTTTACAAAGACTTCTTTCTACTGGAACATTAGTTCTACTGGTACGACAAAACAATTTTCCTTCGGGGATGGTAGTATATCTACTATATGTGCTTTAATTTGCATATATAATAGCTGAGGTATTCTATTTCTACTTGTTAGGCTACTATAAATTATAAGATAGCATACCGCTCTCCTTTTGGGAACGCATTTTAAAAGTACTGTTAGGTCTTTTGTGAGATGAAATGATTAATACGTTTAGTTATCTGCCGGCAATAATATTGTCTGAAGCTATATGTTATCTTAATATTTGGCCAATAAAAAGAAGCCATCGCACGTATTTTGTCGAAAAGAACTAGAAATTACCACGTTAATCGGAAGAAAATACCCCAACACTACCATAATGAGAAAATTAGCCAAAAATACACTTGCACATGGTTTTTAAATTACACACCATTGCCATAATGAAATAGTCCAAAGTACTCATATATAGGTTTTAATTGCTCACATCTGCCATTAAAAACAATCAGTCAAAAATAATACTGATAGAAAATAGCGATGATAAGGCAACAAACTTATGAGCTAGGCATATAAGAAAAGCTAACTACGTACTCAGGTGGAGTGCACATACATCGAGAGATTGGATCGCGCCGTTGTCAAGGGATTGGAGCGCGCTGATGCCGGCAAATGGAACGCGCAACGGTTAGTGGACCGAAGTGAGGTGCGGGGAACGAAGGAGGACAATAATGACTATGGATCCAATCCAGTTTTGCCAGATCTGACTAGTCTGGATTTGCCAGATCCTATCCCTATTTGACTCACTGTTTTGGAGGATAGGCAGGATGCGGTGCATGTGAATAGGGATGAAAACGATCGGAAATGATCCGAAAAATGCCCAAATCATTTCTGTTTTCATATTTCCTTGATCGGTCGGAAACGAAAACGGAAACGTCGGAATTGGAAAACGGAATCGGAATAATCGGACATTCGAAAACGAACAAGTCGGAACAAAAATATGTCGGAAACGATCGGTAAATGATATTTCAAGTTGGAATATAATAACATCGAACAACATACTCGTAGCTTACACGTCAACATAGAACCACATACAAGTGATGTCTCATAGTCAATCATACACGTGCGTGAAGTGTTCAGCACATCACGAGCCACCCTGTACTTGTGCGTGAGATGTATTTGTGCTAGGGTTTGGAAGGGTTTGAGGCCTGCTTAGGCTGTTGGGCTGTCTAGGCTATTCCGATTGCTTTGAGTTCGAATAAAACGGAATAATTCCGAGCAAAATATGGTAATATGAAATATGATCGGAATAATCCTTAAATCATTTCCGATTCCAATTCCAACCACCGTGTACTCATACCTTTCCAATTCTGTTGAAATTCTGAATATTTCGGAAATGATCGGAAGAATACGGTATTCGGAGCGGAACGGAACGGAATTTTACCAGGTTCCTTTTTTTATTCCCCATGGTTCGATATGCAGCGAACCGAGTAGACGGTTCGATTTTTTCTCTCTCTGCTCTCGGTTCGATAGCCTTAACGTACAAGGTTCGATCAGCGAACCGACAGCTAGGACCTTGGTTCGCTGGTTCTCAACAACCAACGTTGCTGCTGCTCTGAGACCGGTCTTAAAAAAAAATAGAGAAAAGGGACAAAAAAACACCCTGACATCCCAACCTTTTATACTCGAGATGTAGCGAAATAGCTAGTGCATTTCTTTCATTTTTCTTGTGAGCATTTGCTGTTTCACGAGTAAAAGAACTTTAGTTCTTCCAATACTACGTACAACGCTGATAAAGTTGATCAATTATTAGTGGTTCCGATATATGAACATCTACTAAGATAGTTACAAATGGTAGTTGGGTTTTATTTGTTGTTCCAATAAAACATAGCAGCGCGGGGTCCCTTCCCTGCCATTGTACTGAATATAGGCCATCATGATTTGAGTAGTCTTCGAGCTCTCGCTCATCCTTCAACATAAAGTAGACACGACGTCCCCATTGTTGTTCCGTTCATGAGTTATAAAACTTGAATTTGCATGTACCACAATCCATGTTGTTGAAGATTTATGTCATATCTCGTCAGTGTAGAGTATCCACTTAGCACGTTACACAAGCGAGAGCACATGGCACGCTTAAGTCCCTAAGTGGACATGTACCTAGTTGCAAAGAAGAGTACATTTATGAGCAGTACTCAAGAGTCAAGAACACAAAAACCAAATA
Source organism: Eragrostis nindensis (assembly GCA_012490785.1). Lineage (NCBI taxonomy): Eukaryota > Viridiplantae > Streptophyta > Magnoliopsida > Poales > Poaceae > Eragrostis > Eragrostis nindensis. The sequence continues at coordinate 201,494 of JAAXCT010001098.1, read as the reverse complement.
AAACTGTCATGATTTTAACGTGAGCAAATTTAACAATCTTTGAAGTGAATTTTTCTTAGTCGGGAGCATAACGGCCTTATCCTCGCTGATGCTCTCGAGCGACGTGGCACTGTGTCTCGGCCGCCTCCGCCTTCTCCGTGCCCTGGTCGCGCCGCGGTGGGCCACCATGCCGCGTGTGAGCTCAGGTCCTGCTCAGAGTCACCGGCCCTGCGGTTCACCGGCGCGACGAGCCTGTCGAGGCCTCAGTTCTGAGCCCACAGACGTAGAGATCGCGGGCACCGCGCTCGCGGCGCGCCTCTGCGTATCCTTGCTGCTTCACTGATGAGAGGTTCAGCGCGTAAAATCTTGGACAGATCTCCACTTCTCCTGTCGGGTTAATTGCAGGTAGCTACAACAGAGTTGTGAAGTTGCTGAGTGGACGAAGCGGGCCACTAACAGAGTTGTGAAGTTGTTGTGCGGTCAGTCGGGTTAGCACCAAGCTACAACAGGTACAACAACGTAGCTACAACGCTCGCCACGTGGGCTAGCTCGCCGTTGCGAATTCGCAAAAAAAAAAAGGCTAGCTCGCCGTTGCGAATTCGCAACTGATGATCACAAGGTTGTTAGTCGCCCGCTTCGTCCAGTCAATCGGCAGGCAAAATCGACGCGCTGTAAGGGCAGCCTTTCTTGCGTCTGATGCAGGCCTGGTAAAATGCCTCCTTCGTGAAGACCTAATCAATCAACCGAGCTTCATCCCAGCACCTCCTATTCCCAGAATTAACCATCGGCTTATAGTTGTTCAAACACGCAACCGATGCAGCAAACAAAAAACGAGTAAAGAACTCGCATTACGTCTCCCTGCTAAGTTTGTCTCGAAAGTTTTGCTATCGTTTTCTGTAGCTACTGCAACATTCGGTCGACCATCATATCCCAGACATCACTTTATAAAGGATATATACACTAGTAGTGCTGACACTTGTTGTTAAGCAACAAGGTACATTCGTTAGGTAAGCTAGCTCAGCCGGGGCCAAGTAATATAGAGTGCAACCATGTGCACGGCAAAGCTTTATCCCTTTGTCGGCCAAAACATAAGGAGTAATGCGTCAGTGACGAAGCATATACAGCTACAACCTTTAGTATTTCTTCATTACTGCAAAAGTAAAATTTTAGTTAATACACTGGATGAAGGACAGCTTAGGAGTTATGGATGGACCATAAACTGATTCACTATGCCTCCTACACACATTAGCTGAAACATATTGACCCATGAATTTTCAACCTTTTCAGTAGAGCATAGTATGTAAGGATCATCGTCAATGAAACATAGCATTCCTTCTTTTTCGTGAAAGGAAAATTGTAAACCAGTTTAATCATCATGTCTAGCCAAATTTTGTAGTAGGGTTCAGAAGATCAGAACACAGTCTTTTCTTGTAGAAGCCACGCCTTCCATGCTTTGTGCAACGGTGGATATGTAAACCAAGAATGTAACTGTTGCAAATGGCTTGTGCATAACCAAAGTAGTGCGCTAACTGACCAAGTTACAGTGAAGAAGTCTTGTTGATTTGCTTTCTTCATCCCAATAACTCTCACAAGCCGTGATGCATGTTCCAACTAAACTCAGTAGAATCATGCAGCTGTCCCCACAACTGAAGTACATGTCCCCACCGAGTTCAATCGCGATGAGTTCCTTTATGCATCCCATTTCCATTTGTTGTGTAGGCATTTTTGAAGCTAGAATCTGCATGATGGCACCCCTGAAATGATGAATGGGCAAGGAAACAATGACTCCGTGTGGAAAAGAAACACTCAAAATCTAGAAAGGATATGGAATGGTTACTTTGTTTCTTTTTCATTTCTTCCCCTTGTGGTGCATCGATGTCTTTTATCATAGAAATGTTTCAGGTAGTCCATAAATATATGTACAATGCCCTATAAAATTATATATAAAGCTATCTAGAAGGCTAGGGGGAAAGCAATATATTTAGGTTTATATGAATTGAGGTGGATCAAGTGTGGCATTGTATAACAAATGCCTTAATTCAACTAAATGTTGTTGGATCGTCCTTTTTCCACTTCGGTTGTGAAAGGTGTGATTTTGATGTGCTATATACAGATGGCCAAAGCCTCTATGATGTCGCCGCCACTAGCCTACATTACATATGGCCTATGGATCCGGCCGACAAGCTCACTCATACGAAAGTAGGTTGCTCCTAGATTAGGGGATACATTGGCTTTGTTGAGATAAAACAATTTCTACACTGAAAATACACTTAAGGTGAATGATATATAAAAATTAATTAGCTTACTCTATTGTTGAAAAAGAATGACTTCGATCATTTAACATTATACTGATCAATGCGCTAATTCCTAAAAACTACATTACCACAAAAATATAGTATAGCAATGAACACAAGATGAGAGTCGTGGGAACTTTGGATTATGTCTACTGATCTTGCCTGGTATTGGGACGATTGTTCCTCTACTTGTGGTCTAGTACGCTTTCTTAGCCCTGTACTCCACCTATGATAGCAATGCATGCATTCCAATGCCGGTTTGCTGACGCTCGTGTTTCCATGTCTTCTGAACGCCGCCAAGTTCTTGGCATACGTCCCAAATAGGAATCAAATTACGTCTACGTGAATTCAGTTTTTCTTTATCATGAAAACACTTGATAGGGCGATTCCATCTCATGTTAGTGTAGGTTGTATATCAACTTATCATCTGTCACTAGCGAGCATATTGCAGGTTGAATTCCCCAATTGAAAGAATGCATTTCCCGTCCCTGGTTCCTGTAGCTGCTTCTTCCTGCCGATCCAAATCCCATCTAAAAATCCATCTTTCTCCGTCAAAAGTTCAGCCATAAGCTAGATCTGGCCCCTCTCCTTCCTTCTCCGGCAGTTGCCGGCGTTGGTTGGGTGGGGGACCCGTTATGTATAGTAGTCTGCTAGGTTCTTTGTGTTTGTTCGCAGTTTAGTTGTAGTTCCGGCTGCTCCCATCGCCATCGGCTTTGATGTGTGATTTGGCCCTAATGCAGCTTGGATTAGTGTTCTCTGTCTTCCTTTATGGAGTTGCCGTGATGGCTTTTGTCCTCGCCGGCTTCCTCCCGGCGGGTGTATTCTCCCCCTGCTGCTTTTATCTTTGTTACCAATCTGCAGGTACCATGAGGGTGTGGTGGCCGCCGGCATGTGTCAGCAGCGGAGTTCTTCATCAGATACTGCCTTTCCTTGTTCGGGTCGATCGCTTATTGCTGATCCCCATCTTCTTTGGAGGAAGGGTCATTCACCTCGATCCGGTGATGCTTATTCTAGATGTACGATCAGGCTTTCTTCTACCTCCATTACCACAGAAACAGGCTTCAGCGACGTGACATTAGCGACGAAATTTCGAAACACGTCGCTAAACTTGAACGCAACTTCAAAACCCCGTCGCTACCCGCTTGTACAATTGTTCCCCGTCGCAAAGTTTCGAGTTCTAGCGACGGGTGCCTGAATCCCGTCGCTGAGTTTGAGCACTAGCGTCGGTGTGAAGAAACCCGTCGCAAAGCCTTAAGATCTAGCGACGGTGAACTGAAACCTGTTGCAAAGTTTTCGGTTCTAGCGACGTTAGACTGAGAAACCCGTCGCTAGCTGCCTTCGTCGTTGCATGAAGCCCGTCGCTACTAGTCCCAACGCAGAGCAGCTAGCTAGCTTCACCAAGCAGTACATCGAGGTCTCAAGCTCCAGCAAATCCTGTACAACGCATGTGTAGCCGGCCGGGCGGGCTTCAACTGCATCGGCGGCGCCTGCATGCGCTCCTCGCTGTCCGCCGCGGTCGACCTTGGCGCCGCGCGGTCGACCTTGCAGGGACATCCGCGCACGAGCCCCTTGCCGCCCGCCGCGCTACACCTGCAGCGGCGCGGCCGCGCCCCTCGCCGTCCGTCGCACACGCTCGACCTTCAGGCACCCGTCGCCGTCCGCCGAACCTGCATCGGCGTCCATGGCTGCTTGCGAAATTGTTTTGTTCGGTCAGCAAACCCGTCGCTAACCACTGGGCCAACTTGTACATGTGTAGAATCCAAAAGGCAAAAAATATTTCAGCCGGCCCAGCCCAGCCCAGTTCCACCGCCTATATGATCTCTCGTCCCTCCCTCCCATAACCCTAAACCGCCACACATCGCACACCCCGTCGCCGCCCTCTCTCGATCTCTCTCCCACCAGAGCACACTTCTCCTTCCCCTCGCCGCCATCTCTCTCTCTCTCTCTCACCAAAGCCCCCCTCCCCTCATCGCCATGCGCCCCATCCGGCATCGGGCGATATCAACGGCGCGGTGACGGATCCGGCGTGGGGACGAATCTTCCCCCTCGCGGTGCACCAGATCCTGCGCGGGGGCAAATCCTCCCTCTCTCGCGTACGGCGGCGGGCGAGCGGTGGAGGCCAGCGGCGGCGGCCCCTCAACGGCGCCGTCGCGTTGGGGCATCTGCGCGGGGCAAGATCTCCCCCTCCCGGTGCCGACGGCGGGCAGTGGAGACATCGAGGCCAACGAGGCGACGGCCGCCGGACTACGGCCTGCACGTCCAAGGTGATGAGGTCTCGAGCTCTCCTTGGGGACCTGCTTTTTTTTTTTCTTTTTTTTGAAGGAACAGATGCGTTCTTGCTGCATGGGTTGTGCAGGATCTGCGGAGGCATGATAATGGTGGAGGCCGCAGCAAGATGCGGGGACGCGACGGCACTGCGTTGACTCCTGCGGTGGGCTGCGCCGGAGGAAGATTTCGAGCCAGATCTTGGCGGCGGTGCCTTCTTCGACGACGTCCTCCAAGTTGACGGCGACACCCTCGACGACACACACTTCACAGCGGTGGCTCCGGCCTCCAGGTCTCTAGGATTGCCAATCTTTGGCCTTCAAGATGTATTATTTTCAAGTGTAAGCAAGAAAAGTAATTGCTCAGTTCAGCTTTTAGCTGTTGTTCAACTTTTGTTTTCTGGAATCATTTGTCTGGTTCACTGCTGCTTGGATTAGTTGTTTGTCTGGTTAATTACTGATTGGTTTCAAACTGTACGTGGAGAGGGACAAAATATATGTAATAAAGAAAACATGACAATATTTTTTTTTGTTTTCAGTTCTCCAGTAGCGACGGGTTTTTAGTACACGTCGTTGCAGCCATGTAGCGACGGGTTTTGGTATTGCCGTCGCTGGAAGGATTAGAGGCATGGTTTCTCCCCGTCGCTGCAGTTATGTCAATCGACGGGTGAAAACCCGTCGCTACAGGGGTACCCTTTAGCGACGTATTTCCAGCGACGGTTCAAATCCCGTCGCTAAAAGCCTCAAAACCCCGTCGCTAATCACCTGTTCTGTGGTAGTGCTCGCAAGTTCGTGCGCAGGTCTTGAGGCGACCTCTAGGTGGACCGCTGGAGTGTCAATCTACCTGCATCGAGAGGTCCATAATTTCCCGTCTGCGACGCGGTTGCTCGACGGCTCCTTGTCGTCACCACCGCCTGGTCCCGTATGTGGACGGAGATGTCTTGAAGAATTCTGCAGTTGAAGTTGTCCATGGTGGTTCTTGCTGTTGCCCAACAAATTCGCCAAGCAACAGCAAGATAAACACCGTATTTACGCAACGGCGAAGCGACTGATTTCCTCGGCAAACCAGCAAAGATTCTCACTTTCGTAGAGAAATACGAGTGTTTTTCACGACAAAACACCAAAGCAATGGAAAACGAAAATAACAGATTGAAACATAACGAAAGTATTGATTGTATTCTGCCTTCCCGTTTACATCCGGACCTGGTTATATAATGACCAAAACTCTACGTAGCAAATCTGTTCTAAATAACAAACCGACTCCAATTGACTCCCAAATCGTAACCTCTGGAAACTCTACTTAACAAACTAATCCCAGGCCTCACGCACACGTCTTATCTCCAATCGAACACGGACTCCACCGACCACCATCACTAGGTGCCAACCAAGCTAAACGTCAAGCCCATCTCCAGCGCCTGGACTTGTGAGCTTCATCCAAACCTTGCGGCAACTCCTGCAAATACGAACCACATGCCAAATTTCACGGCAAACACATGCCCCCCTGTTTTTCAGGCAAACATTGTGTGTCGAAAAACACTAATCCACACATATGCTTCTTTGGACGATTCAAACATTGTTTGCCATGTAATATGATTGATCAAAATTATCTCCAGAGTACTAAGGGCGGTGCTTATATCAGCGCCATGCATAACTTTCCCATGTACCTGCCCACCGACCATAATCATATCATCTTTGTGCTCTTCGTAACTGCTACCATTGTCTATACTATCATTGCTCTCCTCAACCAAATGTTTCTCCCTCCCAAGTCTTCTTAGGAACAACCATAGGCCAGACATTGTTCAACCATTTATCTCCCACCGCTTCCTTCTTCTTCTCTAAAATCTCCGACTTTCGCAAGCGTTGAACACGTCGCTTCTGCGCGTGCTTGAGTCCAGGGCACCATTGAGGTGCAGGTGCAGTCCATGGTGCCACAGACCGGACCGGCTTGCCCCCCATGTCTCGTGCCACACTACTACTCCTGGTTGTACGTTTATCAGTCTCAACTGAAAATTCACAGCCATACTTTGACACTGGATCTCTTCCGGCAAATAAACCTGCATTTTGTCCAGCAACATAATTTCCCGGCCATCGTGTATTGAAAACCTTTGTTTTGCACAAATTGCCTCCCCAACCTTTGTTGTGCACTGTCGCTTGGCTGACAAAACCTTTTGTTCCTCGTCTGGCAAGAAACCTAAACTGCATTACCGATCCCTGTCCAGCAGAAGAATAACGTCGGACTGAAACATCGGCTCCGCCTCCCGTCGTAATTCTCCTTACAGAATCTTCTACTACTGAAAACGCTGTCCCTACAACCGGATCACTTGTATATCCCGGTCCGACAATCTCCCGACCTGCTAATGACAACAACCGAGCACGCTTGGACTCTGATTCTTCACTGATCCCTGGCCTGTCGAGTGTGCCTCTGCTGTCGTTAACAGATATTGCAGGCAATCCAACAATAAACTGCTTAACTACCTTCTGCCCAAACAAATGATCATCAACTCCTTGCCCCGCCAAAACCACTTCTGACTTCACTTTACAAGGCATCGTCCCAATTATAATTGTTGGATCAGCAGCCCACGAACTTGGCTATTTTCTTGTTGTTCGGCGAATTTGTTGCTCAACAAATTCGATGAACAACAAGAAGATAACTGCCGTACTTTCGCGATGACGAACGACTGATTTACGCGACAAACCAGTAAAGCTTTCTCCTCACTTTCGCAGAGAAGATTCGGATGTTTTTCACGACAAAACACCAAAGGAAAAGGAAAACGAAAATAGTAGATGAAACATAATGAGATATTGATTGTATTCTGCCTTTCCACGCTAACAGGACCTAGTATATAGCAACAGACCCTTACGTAGCTAACTTTATCTAAAACAAAACTGACTCAAACCGACTCCAAACTGTAACGGATTCAAACTCTATCTAACAAATATCCTAGAATTAATTGACGCCCTTTACTCCAACATGCATACAGACGCATCATCGTGCCTGGAAATCTTTCACGTGCCAGCAACTCACCAGACCACGTAAGTCATAACCTGACCATGTAAGTCCTGTAACTTGATCCATAAGAAAATCATCATGTAAGCCACTTAACTCCACGTAACTGCATATGAGAGAAATCACCACCAGCAAACCATATAAGTCCTCGCCTCACCGGCCACCATAGCTTGCCATGCACCAGCTCTGACTCTAGCATTTGAACTCTTGCAAACGAAACCAGCTACCAAATTTCATACCAAACACATGCCCCCCTGTTTTTCAACCAAATAACATGTGCTGAAAAACACAATTTAGCACCAGCTAAGTTTTAGAGCCACTGGGACGATTATACACATCCATCGTCCAGAAGTTGAAATTTCATCATGCTCCCTGCTTAATGCTAAAGAATTATTTGAGTTTTACAGCCTCAAAGGACGATTACAAACACTCATCGTCCATAAGTTGATATTAAATTATGCTCCATAGTGTACATTCTGATAATATATTTCTTGTATTTAGTTTTAAAAATTCTACTCACCTGCTAACCTCACAATGTCCCCATTGAACACCTGTTCGACTAAGGGGGACGATTTCAATCCATCGTCCATGAGCTGGCTCGGTCCATGTTCTTCAATCCACCGCCGCAACCACCATATACTATCTCCTGTGTACTTATAATTACAAAATTAAGTCATCAGCCGAGTTTCAGTCGGCCTTACACGATAATAGATTCAAAAGGTTCCTTTGTGCACACTTGCCCCCTGAGCCTTTTCTTCCTTCTCAAAACCTGCTATCACTTTTCCATATACCATCTCGCCCTCCTCCTTATCCAAATACTTATCCCTCCAGTCTTCTTAGGGACATTCTGCTTGGCATCATTAAACCACTTATCCCTTTCCTCCTCTTTTTTCTTCTCTGCAGCCTCCAATGCTCGCAGTTTCTGAAGCCGTCTCTTGTTGCGTGTGGTTCAGTCCAGCCGGGCACCACGGTGTCAATGGTTTTGTCCCAGGAGCAACAGACCCAAATTTCTTTTCTCTAAGACCTGCAATGCCATCGGAAACTTGCTCACGGTCTTCCAAAATAATACCAGCACTGAGCCTCTTGTTACTGTCCATATACAAATTGTATTGTCCAGCACTCAATGCTCTTGACTCCTCTGCTTCCTGTCTGATAACAGGCCTCCATCTACTATTACCCGTAGCAGCCCGACTATTAGAAGAATTCTGCAACCCCTTCATGTCAAGGTACTGATATGAATATATGCACCTGTTGCTCATCCTTCCACCACTAACTGTTGTACGGCGTCTGGCCAAACAAACCGGCATAGTCTGCTCACAATGCCTCGCTCTCAACCTCTGCATATGCATTTGAATGGTAGATAAGGCAATAAACCAGGACCGACAACTTGTCGATTTGCTATCATGTCCACCCTGACCTTCCTTTCCCAATTAACAAAATTATTCACTTCATCCACTGTTCTGAACTTAGCATGCTTTTTCTTTGCTCCCTTTTCAGCACCATGCTGCCCGCTGCCCCGGAATGCAGCAAGTTCAGAAATAAATTCCCGATGCACCGCTTTCTTTCTGTCAATAGACCTCCATCTACTGCCACTCATTGCAGTTTGGTCAAGGAACAATTCTGCTGCCCAGCTGTGCCAAAGTGCTGATCTGAATACACAGACCTGACACTCATCCTACCACCGCCAACTCCAAATGTAGCCTGTCCGGCAAAATAACCCGACATAGCCTTCTCACTGAATTCGTCCCTAAGTTATGCACCTGCCCTGTTACCCAAGAACAAGGCATCCATCCAGGACCAATAACACGTTGCGTTGCAATTATTTTAACCCTAGCCTCCTGCTCCCAATCTGAAAAATCATCCGGATTACACACAGTCTCTGCATTAGTCCTGATACTCTTGCTCCCTCTTCTCTGCCCAGCATTAAACTGCTCCTTGCCCTTTTGTGCACTCGATCCAGCAGCAAATACATGACTTTGTACTGCCTGTCGTCCATCATTCTTCAGTGCCTCACATCGCCCAGCTGCAACCTGTTTTGGTTTATGTATTATTTCAGACCCAAAAACCAATCTCATCCCTCTGTCAGCTTTGCACAATATTGCACAACATCTTCCCAATCATGATTTTTTTCATTAACCACTCCAGTTTGTAAATCTATCTCTGCAATACCCGAGTCAACATGCATTGGCTTGCCTGCCATCACATCACCAGTTCGCATCGCCGGTGTCATCTGCCTATCAACATAACTCTCTTTTTCTTTCGTATCACCAACAGAAGCATTCCCCGCCGATTCCCCATTAAGCTCAGTACCTTTGGGCTTCATCATTCTTGGACTATCATCCTTTGCAAGAATCACATTGTTCCCTTTTGTAATGTCAGCCTGATCAGTTTGAACTAAAATTTTCTTCTCTTCAAAATTGATCATCTTTACAGGAAACGGATCAACATCTGCTGGCCTCATCGTGCCGCCATCTCCCAAGATCAATTGCTCATCATTCAAGGCTGACTGCACCTTGGTCACTGAAGAACTCCCAGTCATCATCCTCTTGATAACACCACTTCTGATCATTCGGAACTCCGCCATCTTCTTCTTGAGAAGCTCAGCCCTTTCCTCTTCAAGCTCGCGCTCCACCTCCTTGCGATGCTCTTCTGACAGATCCTCCAATTTTACAATCATGATATTATTTAGATCAATCTCTGAATCATCACCACTCCTTGCCGGTCTCTTCCTCGACGAGTCCACCATGAGTACATCCCCCGATCGGTGATGAAACTGCCGGTCAACCACAATTTGATGTTGTACAGACGATGTATTTTGTCCTTTAGGCCCAAAACCCAATTCTTTAAACATTCTAGCCACCATCTCCTTGACAAAATCTGATCCCTCACAATTATTGGCCATATGTAAAAGATGTAGATGTGCTACTTACAGTGGGCGTTACCTCAGCCTGATGTAAATTTTGAGCCTTGACGTGTAGCACCTTCTGTCCTCGCGTGATCCCTCATGATGAATCCTTCTCTATCCTCGTAGCTGATAGCCACTGATCGATTTTGTGATACAAACCAAAATTTTGGCTGTGACCTAGCCGAATCAACCTCGTCCCCAGTGGACACCAATCAATAGCAACAGCAACACCACACACGAACAACTCGAACTCGTCCCCAGCGGAGTCGCCAATTTGTTGCTCAACAAATTCGCCGAACAACAAGAAGATAACTGCCGTATTTTCGCGACGACGAACGACTGATTTACGTGACAAACAGTAAAGCTTTCTCCTCACTTTCGCAGAGAAGATTCGGATGCTTTTCACGACAAAACACCAAAGGAAAAGGAAAACGGAAATAGTAGATGAAACATAATGAGATATTTATTGTATTCTGCCTTTCCACGCTAACAGGACCTAGTATATAGCAACAGACCCTTACGTAGCTAACTTTATCTAAAACAAAACTGACTCAAAACGACTCCAAACTGTAACGGATTCAAACTCTATCTAACAAATATCCTAGAATTAATTGACGCCCTTTATCTCCAACATGCATACATACGCATCATCGTGCCTGGAAATCTTTCACGTGCCAGCAACTCACCAGACCACGTAAGTCATAACCTGACCATGTAAGTCCTGTAACTTGATCCATAAGAAAATCATCATGTAAGCCACGTAACTCCACGTAACTGCATATGAGAGAAATCACCACCAGCAAACCATATAAGTCCTCGCCTCACCGGCCACCATAGCTTGCCATGCACCAGCTCTGACTCTAGCATTTGAACTCTTGCAAACGAAACCAGCTACCAAATTTCATACCAAACACTTGCCTTCGTGATTCGGAAGATGAGGTGGTGCTGGACCTGGCTTCGGCCTTGTCGCTGTTGCCTAATTGCCAGAAGGACTTCAATGTAATTTCAAATTTGTTCTATGTCCTCTTTGGTTTTAAAAATATATCCTAGCCATTCTCCAAAAAGGAACCCTCCACTCAGTAACAGCAACAAATTAAAAGGTCACCAGAAGCGCTCATGACATCCCACTGAACGAGACCTCGTCAGGACATGTAATGTTGACATGTCGAGTGCATCAAACCCTTTGGTAGGACTCGACAAGACACTTCTATATGAATAATTATCAATATCCATTAGCATCTCGATTTTCTATGAATTACCAATATCGATATTAATGAAAGAGAAGCCAAGCAATATGTGATTTACAAAGGACATTTATCAATGAAAATTTATAAACCACATGACACGAGATAGACCACGGAAGTAGGAAAAGGGCACAATATTGTGTATTTATATCTTATTTCTTGTTTCTTATAAGTTGCTCACTGCTATTACTTTGGTGGGCAGGACATCTTGCAGTCATCCTCCGAGGGGTAACATGAAAGGTCATCCGTGCAACACCAGCAGCCTTTGCATCTTATTCGACCAATCGGCGTGGAATGGTAGCAAGTTCCTCGTGGAATTGTAAATTTTTTGTCGCCGCCGAGTGCAGGCAAGCGATAGGCTGTTTGCCAAATATGAAAAGATTAAGCAACGAATGTAATGCATAAGTAGGAACGTAATCAAAATACAAATAGCAGGGTGACGTTCTTGCTCATAGATTTCAATTAATTTAACTCAGAAAGTAGAGCCCACAAGAAAGAGAAAATACATTTTCAGAGAAAAAAGAATATTTCTTGTCTGCTGCAGTCAAAGTGTACTAGCCGAACAAAAGAAACATATTGAAAGTTTTTTCTTACACTGAGCATGATTTGCTAGGCATCCGAGAATAAGCAGCGAAAGCAGAACTACTGCAGCCATATTCTTGGGGTACTTCTCCATCGATCCAGGAAGTGGCACCGCAACGCTAGTTGTTCTGGGGGCGAGCCTTTGTTCAGGTTCAATAATATGTTGTGATATATGCAGGGGCCGTTCATATATATATATATATAGGAGCTATAACACGCATTATTGTCCTTGTTAAATAAGGAAGCACTCCCTACAAATAGCATGTGTGGATGTGAATATAATCATCCACGTGATTCTACATTCTATTTTTGTGGAAATTTTCCAACTAATCTTTTTATTGTGGTTATAATTTCCGTATATCTGGTGGCAAGTTATGTCACGTGATTGTGTACCTGCTATATTTGTGAAAACTTTTCCAACGAATCTTTTTATTGTGGTTATAATTTCCATATATCTTGTGGCAATTTCTCAAGAAACCTATTTTTCATTGGTTATTCCTTTTACTTTCGTGACAGCTACCCGGTTAATTTCCATTATTGTTGTTTCCCCTTTGCGTACGTGACGACATGATCTTTTTTCATATGTGGTTTAACCTCAATAATATCTTTGCAGCCACAAGAATGATTAAAACATAATTTGCACGTTGGACACTTTTGTCTTATTCATTTTGTGCTTAAGAAGTCTGTCCACTTACATTATCAGAGCCTTCAACGGCTAGCAAATAAAATATAAATTACATCTAGGCCTTCTATTTATATTTTTTCGACGAAAAGAGAATTTCATTAATATTGAAGCATATTACATCACCTGATTACAGAAACATCCCAATCAATGCCGACTCCATTGATGGTAGATAAGAAACTTTGAAAAAGCCGCAAATTTCCGCCATCTAAGATCACCATCAAAGACGTATATGTCACGGATGAAAACTCTAATCTGAAAACCACGGCCATCTCACCATCCACCACCGCCATCCTCATCTCTGACGATGGAAAATTGAAATCCAATCCTTTCGCAAAAGAGGGGTAGACTAATATTCCATATGCAAATACGAAGAACTCGCCGCCGTTGAGCCCGTAGCCGAGCCCATCGTTGCCTCCTTCACCAAATTTGCAATGGGAAAATACAAATCTGAGCAACATACAGAAGAATATTGCCGGAAACCAAACTCTCACTAGCCCATAGCCATGACCACGAAGAACCATGACGAGACAAAGGAGGGGCCGAAGTACCTTATTCTTCATCGCTGATGGCGCCTTCAACGCACCACCACCGTCAAGATGAATCCTCCTCCAGTGCTCCAAGCAGACGAACTTGACGACACGGCACCGCCGCCGCTAATTTCTTCAACCGAATCACTAGAGAAATTAACCATAACCCTAACAACACCGCGATCGCTGCCAGGAGCAACCACCGCTGGAAGACCTACCACTAGTACAGATCTGCTGATTTATGACGAAATTACTGTAGATCTGTCACTATTTTGGGGTTTTTCCCGTTTCTGGCCAACTTTATGACGATTTTCGTGGTCCGTCACTAACAAGCCATATTTGTGACGAAAAACCCTATAAATCGGTGAACAGCATCGTCCGATGCCGCCGGTTTACTGTTTTGGTTGGCCAATTCGTCACTAGAAATCACGTTGCGGGTACGGCGACCAACAGGGACCCACAATTTTCGTCATAAACCCGACCTCATAGACGTTTGTAGCATATGTGGCATCCGAGTCAGCAAGACGGTCCCCACATGTTAGGCATCTTGCGGCCCACGGCAAACCATTTTCGTCACAAATTCCTCTTGACCGCATACAGTGCCACACGGCGCACAACAGAGCCATATAGGGCACATGTGTCAGAGGCCGGGGGTCCGACGACCAAGTATATTTTTCGCCGTTGATTTCGCTTGCCTGCGTAGTGTGTCACGTGGCACCACGAAGAACAAGGCGGGCCCATGTGTCATGCATGTGGGGCCCCCCGTCATGTAATTTTTGTCACTGATTTCACTCGCCCTTGTGTAGTGCCACCTATCGCACCATGAAGCGTCCGTGCGCCCACATGTCAAGCATCGTGGGCCCCACGATCAAGTAATTTCGTCACTGATTTCGTTTGCCTGCACGTCAAGCACCGTGGGGCATGTGACGCACCATGAAGAAACATGCGGGCCCACATGTCATGCACTGTGGGGCCCGCGGCCAAACAATTTTCGTCACTAATTTCGTTTGACGGCGTAAAATGCCACGTAAGTAGAGCACAGCAAAACGCTCCTGGGGCCGACCTGTCAGGCTCCCAGGGCCCACTATCAAATTAAAGTTATTTCGTCACTTATTTTGTTTGCTAAACCTGAAAAATGAAATTAGGCATCGGTGTTGCATTTCATCTTCGAATCTAGATGGGAAACAATGGTAGAAATTTATCATACAAGAAAAACGTGAAGCCCTAGCTAGCGTTATCTCATACAGCATGCTCCCTTAAGCTATATATTTTTTTTTCATATTTGCTTGTGCTCAATTGACTGAAAACAAGCTGTCGTTTCGATCAAAGCCTATATCATCCCATTCAACAACCAATGGTTTGTTTCATTTTAGCTATAGAAAAAGATTGTCAGAGTATGCAGTAAGTTGATAGTTGTCTGATTTTGATCTAAGGGTTGTGGACGTTTATTGAAAGCACCTCCAATTTTTCAATTGACTGAAAATTAGCAACTCCCTTCTTGAGGGTCGAGGCAGATCGAGTGCTATCCTCCGCATGGCATCGCTCCCTGTGAACTTCATCACTTCACACCTGCACGCACAGCGAGCGTCAGGCCTGCCGGCTGTGGCTCCCCAGCCCAGCGCATCCATCAACCGTCCCCACAGAACGCGTCGGTTTGCCGTTTCAAGGCTTTACGATGTCAGCGAATCTCGCCAACCTTGGTCGCAGTACGTGTCGAGGTGTGTCCGTGTTGACACGACACATGATTAATTGGTAGCGAGTCCTGTTGATCCTGGTTGACTGCCTGGCAGTTTGTTTGTTTGTTGTGTCATCTGCCTATCAAGATAACTCTTTTTTTCTTTCCTATCACCAACAGAAGCATTCCCCGCCGATTCCCCATTAAGCTCAGTACCTTTGGGCTTCATCATTCTTGAACTATCATCCTTTGCAAGAATCACATTGTTCCCTTTTGTAATGTCAGCCTGATCAGTTTGAACTAAAATTTTCTTCTCTTCAAAATTGATCATCTTTACAGGAAACGGATCAACATCTGCTGGCCTCATCGTGCCGCCATCTCCCAAGATCAATTGCTCATCATTCAAGGCTGACTGCACCTTGGTCACTGAAGAACTCCCAGTCCTCATCCTCTTGATAACACCACTTCTGATCATTCGGAACTCCGCCATCTTCTTCTTGAGAAGCTCAGCCCTTTCCTCTTCAAGCTCGCGCTCCACCTCCTTGCGATGCTCTTCTGACAGATCCTCCAATTTTACAATCATGATATTATTTAGATCAATCTCTGAATCATCACCACTCCTTGCCGGTCTCTTCCTCGACGAGTCCACCATGAGTACATCCCCTGATCGGTGATGAAACTGCCGGTCAACCACAATTTGATGTTGTACAGACGATGTATTTTGTCCTTTAGGCCCAAAACCCAATTCTTTAAACATTGTAGCCACCATCTCCTTGACAAAATCTGATCCCTCACAATTATTGGCCATATGTAAAGGATGTAGATGTGCTACTTACAGTGGGCGTTACCTCAGCCTGATGTAAATTTTGAGCCTTGACGTGTAGCACCTTCTGTCCTCGCGTGATCCCTCATGATGAATCCTTCTCTATCCTCGTAGCTGATAGCCACAGATCGATTTTGTGATACAAACCAAAATTTCGGCTGTGACCATGCCGAATCAACCTCGTCCCCAGTGGACACCAATCAACAGCAACAGCAGCACCACACACGAACAACTCGAACTCGTCCCCAGCGGAGTCGCGAATTTGTTGCTCAACAAATTCGCCGAACAACAAGAAGATAACTGCCGTACTTTCGCGATGACGAACGACTGATTTACGTGACAAACCAGTAAAGCTTTCTCCTCACTTTCGCAGAGAAGATTCGGATGTTTTTCACGACAAAACACCAAAGGAAAAGGAAAACGAAAATAATAGATGAAACATAATGAGATATTGATTGTATTCTGCCTTTCCACGCTAACAGGACCTAGTATATAGCAACAGACCCTTACGTAGCTAACTTTATCTAAAACAAAACTGACTCAAACCGACTCCAAACTGTAACGGATTCAAACTCTATCTAACAAATATCCTAGAATTAATTGACGCCCTTTATCTCCAACAAGCATACACACGCATCGTCATGCCTGGAAATCTTTCACGTGCCAGCAACTCACCAGACCACGTAAGTCATAACCTGACCATGTAAGTCCTGTAACTTGATCCATAAGAAAATCATCATGTAAGCCACGTAACTCTACGTAACTGCATATGAGAGAAATCACCACCAGCAAATCATATAAGTCCTCGCGTCACCGGCCACCATAGCTTGCCATGCACCAGCTCTGACTCTAGCATTTGAACTCTTGCAAACGAAACCAGCTACCAAATATCATACCAAACACTTGCCTTCGTGATTCGGAAGATGAGGTGGTGCTGGACCTGGCTTTGGCCTCGTCGCTGTTGCCTAATTGCCAGAATGACTTCAATGTAATTTCAAATTTGTTCTATGTCCTCTTTGGATTTAATTGGGCGTGTTGCCATAAAAAAAAGCATGCATTTAGGACATTAACACCCACATAACTGGTTAGAGCATCTCCAGCAAGGCCCCTAGTTGGGCCCCTACTCTATTATTTAGGAGTTTGAGTCAAAAAATCAACTCCAGCAAGGACCCTACTTGGGCTCTTATTTTGCATGCCCTCTCAAACTCTATCTCCAAGCCCTCATTCCTAGGGTCCTCCAATCCTCCCTCTCATTCATAGGTCCCACTATTTTTTTACTAGGTCCCACACAAAATAGGGTCTTTGGTCACTTTACTGCTGGAGTTGAAGCTAGATTTTGGGTCCTTATTTTTGCATGCGGCCTAGAAAATGAAAGTAAAGGCCTTGTTTTGAGGTCCATTGCTGGAGATGCTCTTAGAGCATCTCCAGCAAGGCCCCTAGTTGGGCCCCTACTCTATTATTTAGGAGTTTGAGTCAAAAAATCAACTCCAGCAAGGACCTTACTTGGGCTCTTATTTTGCATGCCCTCTCAAACTCTATCTCCAAGCCCTCATTCCTAGGGTCCTCCAATCCTCCCTCTCATTCATAGGTCCCACTATTTTTTTACTAGGTCCCACACAAAATAGGGTCTTTGGTCACTTTACTGCTGGAGTTGAAGCTAGATTTTGGGTCCTTATTTTTGCATGCCGGCCTGGAAAATGAAAGTAAAGGCCTTGTTTTGAGGTCCATTGCTGGAGATGCTCTTAGAAAAAAAGGAGCAAAACAAGACTGTCACAATAAACACAAGTACGAACTTGAGCATCTTTGAAGTGACCTTTCCTCTGTGTCTGGATGAGAGGTTCGCGCTACCAAAGCATACTTGCGGATTCCAACGACACTGCCTTGCTGCGCGCTCTCGGAACGCGCCGTCAGCGTGATCCGCCGTTTAGCTGGTCGTGTGAACAACGGCCGTATCCTCGTTGGTCCTCTCGAGCTTCACGGCCACGCGCCTCGCAGCAGGCGCGCCGGCCTCCGCCTTCTCGCTTCTTCTGACAGCCCCCGACGGCGCCGCCGCGCCGCTGCGGGTCTGCATGGCGAGCACGAGCTCGCGAAGCTCCTGCTCGGAGCCGCGGTCGCCGCCGACGCCGAACACCCTCGACGTCGGCCGGCCAACGCCGGCCCGTGGGTTCGCCGCCGCGACGAGCCTGTCGAGGCCCCTGAGCCCCCGGACATAGAGGTCGCGAGCGCCGTGCAGCGCGCGCATCGCCACGCTCGCGGCGCCAGCGCGTGACTTCCTGCTGCGGCCGCGTGGCTCGCCCATGCCGACCACCGGCCGCGCGCGTCCGGCGATCAGCGCCGGGCCGCCGGCTGCTCTGGCGAGAAAAAATTAGTGGCACGATGGAAGGGAGACGTTGAATGAATCCTCGATGATTTCGTGTCGGCTTGCAGGCAGATTAATACTAGTATATCGCACAACAGGGAACAGAGTTGTTGACGAGGTGCATTGAGAACGTTAAGATGTAGGTGTGGATGTATGGGCATGCTAGTTGTTAGAGTCGAACATGTTCCATGCTTTGTTCATTAAACAACTTGTTACGATCGTGACTAGATAAACATGCCACGTTTTTTCTGCACGAAAATATACATTCTGAAGCTGACTTGCGATATGGCTGACGTTCATACGCGGAAAAAGATAGGGGCAGAGAGAATGATCGGCAGTCCTGGTACAAGCCACGGAGGAAAATATTGGTAGCAATCAACTTGCTTGATCGAATAAGCAGTCTTAAGAGATAAAGAGAGGTAGGCACGCGACATTGACAGCCGAAGTTCTAGATAAATATATAGCGGCTGCGGCCAGTGGGTTAAGAATCTTCTTTTTTATTTTTGAACAGCGACGAATGACGTGAGAAGTTTGAGCCCCATTTCTTAATACTAGTTGTAAGCGGCCGGTGACTTTTCAGTATGTGTCACAACCTGAATCCACCTTCACTATATACGCAAGTGCTATCGCACTTCAATCTTGAGGTCTTATAGTGGCAGCTAGGATTCGTCCACCCAATCAACACATACGGTGGACAATTCACTTATATTTTTTTTCATAGTGTCTGTTTAAAAGGGATATCTAGAGTGTTTTGTTGTGTGGTGTTCGAACTAAAGCTAAATGTGCTCGCAACATAAAAGCGCTGCTTCTGGAAACGATGTAACAAAATACTGATACTGTTTGGTTCACATCAGAAATTGAAACATTAGCATTTAGCAGGAAAGAAACACATGATAGAAGAAGAGACTGGCATGTACAAACGATTGATCCACCATTTCATAGGCAAAAGGATCAATGGAGCATTTGTTGAACATGCCTGCCATGGCAGCGGGCTTCGGTAGATTGGTTTATCGATCAGAGATGAAGGAAGGAAAAAACGATGACACCATTGATAATTAAGCTGCCATTCTGATGAAAACGCATAATTAGAAAGGCTGTCATTCATGGATTGCTCTTCATTTTCTCTTCGACTTACTCATATTTTTCCTTCTATCCTATATCATAAGTTTCAGTAGTCAATAGAGACATTTTGAAGCATTAGTAACTTCATTTGAGAGCACATTTTAAAGCACACATAATAATAGATACTACCTGCCGTTGCCAAAGGAACATATGGTTTTGTTGTACCACAGTACTAATGCCGCAATAAAAGAAGTCTTTATTATTTACAGGTTACACCGAAGATCCTGAATTATAAATTCAGAAATACAAGCAGATGAGTGATTGTTTTCATATACTGTTGTAGTGGATAGAGTAGTCTTTCAATGATACGATAGCTAGAAAAAGGGCGCAACAAGCTACCATACCTTCATATACTAGGCCATTTCTCCAATCCTTCGGTTATCACCTTTTCCTGAACACTTCAATGGTCACCGATCGATTAACAGTGTATATGGAAGCTAAGTCGAGGTGCTGACGACACAAATGGAAATGGGATGCATCGAGGAATTCGTCATGTGTTAGACATCCCCAGGCTGTTGTCTCATCTGGCTGACTTGTAGGAAGATACTGTTGCACTGTTGTCATTACGGATAACCCTTCCAACTCAGGATACACTCGTGCTAACCGCTACCGAGAAGATGCTGTATGCAAGCAGTCTTAATCTTCAAGAGAGGCTTGCACGTGGCCTTGACTGACAGTCCTAGATAAATACTCCACATATAGCTGCTGCGGCCAGTGGGTTACAAAACTTGTTTCTATTGCAGAGCAACGTATGACGGGAGTTCGTTTCCAAAAACAACAACAACAAAAAAAAAAGGATGAGGGGAGTTCGTTTTCAAATCCTTTTTAAATTTTTCCGATATTTCTGAAAATCAAGTTTACCAGTGACCTTCGATAAAAATTTTGTTACCGGTAAAGTTTTCCTAGGTTGTCGGTGGCCGGATTCCTCCACCACCACTCGGTCGGCAAACAAATCAACGAGCGGGATGCTACACGCAAATGAAACGCAGGAACGAGCGGCGTAGCAGAAAGGGTGCCATCCCGAAACATGGAGGGCGCAGCCGAGCTAAAGCCATTCGCGCGAAGGAGTTGACAATGAGCCGGGCGACCCCCCCCCCCCCCCCCCCCCCCCTTGCTGCGCCCTATATGGCACCCGGTTGTCACAAGCCATTAAGACACCCGGCCTAGTAGCTGATGAACACACCTTCACGATCCGTGGCCACCATCGCTGCAGTCCATCGACTCCAAACACTGCTCCCCGTCGCCTCCAAGAGAGATTTTAAATGGAAGTTAAGGCTCCTATTTTTTTTCCTACCGGCTCCTCACTACAGTGTTCTTGTTATTGTGCTGTATGGATGGGTTTAGATGAGTTAAAGTGAGTTTACAACCCACCCATGAAATGATCGTTTAAGTCGGGTTGAGTTGGGTGAATTGATGGGTTTCATGGGTTAAAGTTCTACAGATATGTAATATTTTTCACATTTAAGACTATAAATTTGCACAAAGTTGCTCTAGAGTAATTACTTTATCCACAAAAAATTCCAATCAATTTTATAATTTTTTTATAAAAACTTTTTACATGGGTCTCACCTATACATAAGTGAAAATTTCACATTAGGAATATAAATTTGCACTATGGTAATTAATTTATCCACAAAAATTAATTAATTTTGCAAAAAAATTATTTTGTGGACATAAGATACAAAAAAATTATAAAGACTTTTTACAGGGCCCCACCTATACATATGTGCCTACCAACTTGCATAAACTTTTTCCTAGACAAGATAATTCATTCTAAATATTTTTTGTTATTTTTGTGAAAATTTATGAAGCAAGTTGAAACATCATAATAGTTAATATTTTTTTAAAAAAATTAATAGTGAAGTAACTCGTGAGTCCAATGGTTTTACTTGTCTAAACCCAATCCAGATATGAATCATTCTCGTGGTTTGAGTTAGATTTGGGTGGACGGGTTGGGTGAGTCCCCAAACCCATAAACAGTGTCACGTGGAAGAGCCGGAGCCGTTCAAAAGAGCCTAGCGTCTGCGTCCTTGCGGCTTGACCATGCCATTGGCACGAGAGGTTCGGAGCGTAAAATCTTCGACGGTTCTCCTGTTGGTTGGATTGCACGTAGCTAGAACAAAGTTGTGAAGTTGTTGTGCAGAGAGCGCAAGTGGTATGAGTTGGAGGTGTGTGATAAGCATTTGCGCTCGAAACGTTCTATGCTATGTTCCTAATTAAAACAGGTTGTTGTGACCGTGATGACTTGAAATGAACATTGTCAAAGTTCTGTCCTCTCGAAGAATGTATGAACGCAATGCAATTGTTGCTCTGCAATCCAGCCACCCCAATGGAGCAAAAGGAGTCCGTGTTAGAGATTGGGTGCTCCTGAAGTCGACGGCCAAAGCTCTAGATGCCTTGGGGCCGCGGCCAGTTAGTCGTTTTTCAGTGACGAACGAAGCCGAAGGAAAAAGAAAAGAAAAAAAGAAGCAGCCAGAAACTTTGTGCCTTGGGCTAGGAGCTGTGGAAAGTCATCGTTGGCACTTGCCAATTGATGATCACACGGTTGTAAATGGCCCGCTCTGCCCTGCCCGCTCCATCAGCAGGAACGCGTTATAAGGGCAGCATAGCTTGAAACTCTTTCACGCCTGGTAAAATTCAACCTTCGTGAATAGCTGATCTATCAACTGAGCTTCATCCCAGTACCTCCTGTTCCCAGAATTAATCATCGGCTTATAGTTGGTTCAAACACGCAACCGATGCAGCAAAACAAAAACGAGTAAATAACTCGTATTTCCTCTCCCTGCTAAGTTTGTCTCGAAAGTTATGCTATCGTTATCTGTAGCTACTAGTACAACATTCGGTCATGCAACCATCATATCCCAGACATCACTTTATAAAGGATACATACTAGTAGTGCTGACACTTATTGTTAAGCAACAAGGTACATTCGTTAGGTAAGCTAGCTCAGTTGAGGCCAAGCAAATTTAGAATGCCACCATGTGCAGGGCAAAGCTTTATCCTTTTGTCGGCCTAAAGATAAAGAGGAATGCGTCAATGCTGAAGCATATATAACTACAGCCTTTAGTATTTCTTCATTATTTACGAAAGTTCATCTCAAGAGATAAAATTTTAGTTAATACACAGGACGAAGGACAGGTCATTAGGAGTTATGGAAGGACCATCACTTATTCACGGAGCCTCTTACAAATTCGGCAAGGACTGCATGCTACAGTCTATTGGCTACATGCGCGAATCCTCCGCTACATCTCACTTGAAACTGCAACTGCCTCCTCCAACAAACTGATTAGCTGAAACATAGCGACCCATGGATTTCACCTTTTCCATAGAGCATAGTATGTAATTAAGGACCATCATTAATGGAAAATAGCACTCCTGCCTTTGTGAAAGGAAAATTAACCATTTTGATCATCTTGTCTTGCCAAATTGTGTAGGGTTCAGAAGATCAGAATCCTGTCTTTTTCTTTTAGAAGCCATGCCTTCAATGCTTTCTTCATCCCAATAACTCTCTCTAGCTGGGGTGTATGTTCAGCCTAAATCTTGGTGCAGTCGTGCAGCTGTTCCGGCAACTTAAAGTACATGTCCCCACCGTGTTCGATCGCGATGTGTTCCTTTATGCATCCCATTTCCATTTGTTGTGTAGGCATTTTTGAAGCTAGAATCTGCATGATCGCATCCCTGAAATGATGAATGGGCAGGGAAAATATTGACTCCGATGTAGAGGAGAAACACTCAAAATCTAGAAAGATATGGAATAGTTACTTTGTTTCATTTTTTATTTCTTCACCTTGTGGTGCTTGTGCATCGGTGTCTTTTATCATAGCAACGTTTCAGCTCGTACATACATATATACATGTCAATGTAGTATGTAGCGCTATCTTGAAGGCAGTTGTACAGTACCACACTTTTACTATACTAGCAAAAGTGCCCGTGCGTTGCCACGGGCTGGTCGCAAATAAAAAAATCCACAATTAAATTATCTACTAATACGTGATGTTTATTATGGAGATATATTTTTGTGCAAAAAAAATAAAGGATGAGTAGCATTAGCGCATACAGTCTCAGCCATGTAAGAACATAACATGTGTGATGGGCCACGTTATGAAACCACACACCTTGAGTTTTTACATAACACAGATGGTCTTTCATAAATGACTAAAGCTGAGAAAGCAGCGCTAGCTAATATTGTTTCCTGCACTACTGACTCTTGATGGATAAGAAGCACTTGGGAAGAAGAGGAGCCACAAGGTACGCTGCTGTTCTGCCTTCTTTCTCTGCGGCCCATCATCCCCTCCCTAGCGCTAGCTGGTCCTCTCGTCCGTCTTCGTCAGCCTGGCCTCTGGAGCCTTTGCTCGAGTTGGCTACCGTTGTTCTCACCGACGTACGTCGATGTATCAGAGGAAACAGAGCACCCAAAGCTCACCAACTCGAGCATCAGAATTACTAATAGCAAGTATAAGGCAAAGTTCTATGTAATCATATTGTGCTGTCACATTTATTTTGCCAAATCTAGCACAGGACCCAATAGGAAGTACAAGATTGTTCAAGTAACTAAAATTTTGAAAGAAGATAGTTAACGCATTATCATCGATCTCCAAGTTTAACTTTAGTGACCCCTAATAGTAAACGGACTGTATACTTGCAATTCAGAGATCAGAGAGGGTTGGAATGCTAAAAGAAATTGACAGGAATCAGCATATTGTAAAATAGTTGTGTTCTGATGGAGAAACATGGGGGTAAAATTGCTGACAAGCTTAAGTGATAAATCATAGAGTGACAACTAACAAACACCGAAATAATTAACTTGAGGAAAATTTCCTTGCAGCAGAAAGTAGTAATTAATTCATGGAATTGAATGGTTCTATAAAGATAATACTTTTATCGCCTGAGCATTTGGACACTTCATGAATTGATGCTTTCCCTATGGGGAATTCCAATGAATATAAGGAACCCAGCAAATCCTATAGTACAGATAAGCGAATATCAGAATAATCTTCTCGAGTGGAAACATCATTGTTGTCCACTATAGACCAATAAATAACAGTACCTTTATCCTACCATTAGCCCATGAGCTCAGGTTCTTTTCCTCCCAGGTTCCAGCCTGCAAATTGCAAACAACACATTAGTAAACCATTACTTAAAATGTCAGTGCTGTGCCAATGTAGCCATAGAAGATAATTACACATGCATTTTGCATGTACTATTCGGTTTCTCCCACCTTAAAGGCGAACAAGCCAGAAAAACACTCAAGAAAAACAATACAACAAGAAAATTTATAGATGTATATAGTTCTGACTTTAGTCAGGTTGCTACTGAACTGGGCCCAATTGTTTCAATCACCAGACTACCCAAAGACGAAGATGCTACATCGAAAAGTTCGGACAGTGCCCAGGGTGATGACAATTGAACAAACAAACATGACCCATACAAACCTAGTCTTAGCTAAACACTATTCTGGTTACTTACAGTCCATTAGTCCAACAATTATTTTATCCATGAAGAAACAACCTCTTCATTGTTAATTATTAGGGCTGTCAAAAAAGTTCGAAGCTCGCAAATCGCTTGAATTCGACTCGCTTAATGCTCGACTCGAGCTCGGCTCGAGTTCCAAACAAGCCGAGCTCGAGCTCAAAGGCAAGCTCGCGAGCCGAGCTCGAACTGTTTGTTAAGGCTCGGCAGCCTTCATCGGGCAATGCTTTGCCTCCTAGGAGCATCTTAATTGCAGTAGTGTCCATTACCCGAGTCTGCCTGGGGCCACACATTTCTTTATTCTATGAACTCGTGGCCACATATTTCCTTTCAATCTACTCACGTGAGAACCAAATCCCATTGCTTCTTCCTTCCCCTGCTTCCTTCACGCCTGGGAAGATGCAGGCCAGACCGGCCATGGCAGATTGGGAACGGAGGCGGAGGCTTACTGAAGCCGCTTTGCTGGACAGCTCAAGACCCTTTCTCTAGCTTCTCATCCTGATGGGATGCCCAATCCCTTCCTCTAGCTTCTTCCCTTGTCAATCTGAAGCCACCCGTGATTCTCCGACTCTCTCCTCCCATGCCATTCAACGGGGCCTCATCTTTCTACAAGACTCAGCAGGCCGTCCCAAGATCCGTATGTGTTGCATGCTTCTTCGCTCATGTTTCTCCCCTCATCTGCTGAGAGCTCGATTCTGATGTTTCCTCTTTTGAATCAGTAGTTTGCTATTTGCAACAACAGCACAGCGATTTCTTCGTTTTCCCCACGACGCCGAGCTTTAAACGAGCTTTTCGAGCCGAACTCGAGTTTAGCCGAGCTCGAGCACAACTGCAGGCCCGATCGGCATCTCAGGCTCGCTCGAGCTCGGCTCGAGATGTTAACGAGCTCGAGCTTGAGGTGCCCGGGCTCGCTCGAGCTCGGCTCGTTGACAGCCCTATTAATTATGTAGGTTTTGGTCTCAGATTCTAATGGCAGGGACAAAAAAAAGAATTGAAAGTTACACATGCTAATATCTATTTTACGTCAACAGTTGATATTACACACTTAAGAAACAACACATGCTTAGCACTATGAACCTTACTTACTAAGCCTGATAACAGGACATGTTTATTAGCACTTCAACATATCAAGATTGCAAAGCCAACATATCGGAAAGAAAAACTCCTGTTAGGCATCTATCAAACCTTTTACACAATTGCTGAAACAAAACACAATACTGATTAGAACAAAATATGCTCCAAGAAAGTTGGTGCAACCATACCTTCGTATCTGAGCCATAGTAACGAGCAGATTTAGAGATGCTCAATTCAGCATGAAAGCCTTTTGGTTTGCTAGTAAAAAGAAATCTATCACCTCATTCATCAGGCAGCAGATTCCTGAAAAATAAAATCTTTTACATAGTTTTCCTGTAAATATAAAAGAACTATCTGACGACGTTAAGCAAAAACATATCACATCCCATACAGGCCATAGAGGCACAGAGGGGAAAACTGTGTTGAGAAGAGTAAGCAAACAATCTTTGAATTCACTGCAACAACCAGAAACTTATATAGTATTTTTTATTTGATGAAATCACCTATCCTTTTATTTTCTGTTTCACACTAAAATACCCACTCCATAGTTGCATTAATTGCACACTATATGTCAGAACCCTCCTTATTTTCTCTTATAAATTATAGTTCTTGTCCACGTCTCTGACGTGCTTTCCAGGAATTGCAACTTCTATATCACATTATCATCAGAAATTCAAGTGTCTGTAGGTGGCGTACTAAATCCCGAATTGCACAGACATGAATTGCAAAACAAAACAACTCAAAAGATAAACTGACCAATCATATATTCCTTAAAAATCTGCTATTTCCGTGCCCAAAATTGATCTTACACCCTTATGAGTTTTGTTACTTCTACTGCCAATAGATTTTATACTAAATCTCGAATCCTACATATGGTGCGAGGTCAAAGGGTCCCAAAATCTACACATCCTACTTACAGGCAAATGTACTTTGCAAAAAAAAAAAAGAACTTTACTGAGCAGAGTACCCCACCAGCACTAATCACTACAAAACAAATAGAAGAGAGTGCTTATAGCTTACCTCATGAAGGCCTCCCTCTGGTCGTGGAAGTCGACGGGGTTCTGGGTAGCACGGCGGGATGGGCGAGGCACCGATCGACGCAGTCCCGGCGTCCTCGTCGCGCTCGTCCTGGGAGGAGGCGAGGTTCTCCCCTGCGCTCGTCCAGGAGGCGCGAGCAGGGTCGACGGTCGGGTGGGCTGCGGAGGGCGGCGGTGGCGTGAATGGAGGAGCAGGGTAGAGGGTTCGGGAGCGGGATTTGGCGGCGGACGCAGGCTCAGCGAGGCGCTATCTCGGCGCGCTCG
Source organism: Eragrostis nindensis (assembly GCA_012490785.1). Lineage (NCBI taxonomy): Eukaryota > Viridiplantae > Streptophyta > Magnoliopsida > Poales > Poaceae > Eragrostis > Eragrostis nindensis. Next base: position 174,184 of record JAAXCT010001098.1, on the reverse strand, counting down.
TCCTGGGCGCGGCAGGGCGCTTTGCCTCGACGGCGGCGCGCGGATCCTGGCTAAGCGGAGGCGGCGTGCGAGGAGGATTGGGGAAGAAGGACGGGCGGACGCGGACGGCGCCGTCGGTGGAGTAAAATCGCGTAGCGCGAGAGCAGGCCCACCTGTCGGCGCCGAATTTTTGATTGGAGACACGCGACGCACGTCGCACGAGTGGACTCATTAGCCAAATAATAAGGAGTAAAGATAGTGTAGCCATGAACAGGAGATGAGAATAGTGCGAACTTTGGATTATGTCTACTGATGATCATTGTTCTACTACTTGTGGTCTAGTACGCTTTCTAAGCCCTGTACTCCACCTAAGATAGCAATACATTCCAATGCCAATGACGTTTTGCTGCATAGAAACCAAGCAGCAGGCCAGCTCCTGACGCTCGTGTTTCTCAGCCTGTTCGGCAGGCTGATAACACTGTAGCGACTGCCGAAGAAATAACTGCGAACACTGTAGCGGCTGCTGAAGAAATAACTGAAACACTGTAGCTGCTGCAAAGAAGCTGGCTGCGAAATGGGCAGCCGAACAGGCTGAGATCTATGTCTTCTGAACCTACTCCACGTTGTTCAGGCGTCCCAAGTAGGTATCGAATTATGTCTACGTGAATTCAAGTGACCTTTCCTTTGTGTGTGCCTTACCGTGCAAGATCACTAGACATACATGCCGAATCCACGAACGTCACTGCCTTGCTGTGCGCGCCGACAAAAGATCCGCCGTTTAGCTGCTCTGGTGAACCATGGCCGTATCCTCGTTGATTGTCTAAAGCATCACGGCCCCGCGCCTCGCAGCAGGCGCGACGGCCTCCGCCTTGTCGCTTCCGACGACAGGGCCCGCCGACGCCGCGCCGCGGCGGGCCTGCATGGCGTGCACGAGCTCCCGCAGCTCAGAATCACGGTCGCCGCCGACGCCGAACACCCTCGACGTCGGCCGGCCAACGCCGGCCCGGGGGTTCGCCGCCGCGACGAGCCTGTCCAGGCCCCTGAGCGCACGGACGAAGAGGTCGCGTGCGCCGCGCAGCGCGCGCATCGCCACGCTCGCGGCGCCGGCAGGCGACTTCCGGATGCGGCCGCGCGGCTCGCCCATGATGACCACCGGCCGCGCCCGGCGATTGGTGCCGCGGCTCTGGCAAGAAAGAATGAGGGGCACGATGGAAGGGAGACGTTGAATGAATCTTCCTCGATGATTTCGTGTCAGGCTTGCAGGCTGATTATTGATTAATACTAGTATAGCATATCAGGGAACAGGGTTGTTGACGAGGTGCATTGAGAACGTTCAGATGTAGGTATATATGTATGGGCATGCTAGTTGTTAGAGTTGAAGGTATGATTAGTCTTTACAATTGACGTGTTCCATGCTTTGTTCATTAAACAACTTGTTATTATCATGACCTGAAATGAACATGCCACATTTTTTCTGCTCGACAATACGCCGAAAGAGCTAGAGAGAGGAGAATGATCGGCAGTCCTGGGTACCCACGGAGGAAAATATTAGTAGCAATAATTAACTTGCTTGATCCAATAAGCAGCCTTAGAGATAAAGAGAGGCTTGCACGTGACATTGACAGCCAACGTTCTAGATAAATATATAGCGGCTGCGGCCAGTGGGTTAAGAATCTTCTTTTTTATTTTTGAACAGCGACGAATGACGTGAGAAGTTTGAGCCCCGTTCCCAGTTCTTAATACTAGTTGTCAATGGCAGCCGGTGACTTCAGTACGTGTGACACGATCATCGACCGGGCAGGATCACAATCTCGAATCCACCTTCACTCTGTACGCAAGTGCACGCTTGCCAATCTTGAGGTTGTTTTCGTCCACCCAATCAACACATGGTGGGCATTTTTCACTTATATTTGTGTCTGTTTATATAGGGTGTTTTTGTGGTGCCGTGTTTGGATCAACGCAAAGCGTGCTCACAACAAAAACACATATTTGTAGATTGTAGACACAAACATAAACAGTATATAAAAGCACTGCTTCTGAAAACGATGTAACAAAATACTGACATTGTTTGGTTCACATTAGTAACGAAAATATTAGCATAAAAGACACACATGATAGAATAAGAGACTGGAACGTTAAACGACTGATCCGCCATTCATCAGCATCAGTGGAGAAGCAAAAGCGAAATTCCTTATACGAGCGCGTGCGCTCGTTCGGCACGCCGCGCGTCAGGGCCAGCAGCTCCTTCGCCCTTCGCATTCACGTGAGAGGGCTCCACCTTATCCTTTCGAAGCGATTGCATAAGCTGCGCAGACGGAAGGCTTGCATCGAGTGGCGGCCTGCACGTGGAACCGGGACTCGCATCATTCGCGCGCCAGATTCACTCACAAAACGTGTTCACTACTCCGGCTACCTTCCACGAAGTTTCCTTGCTTTGGCTGCTATTTAGGTATTTTTTTCCCTTTATGTTTTTATATCAGGCCATGCTAATCCACGCGCATGTCAGGACGGCCGCGTGCGCACTCCGTTTCCCATAACTTTTGTTTCAAAAAGTTTCGGTGCAACTTATTTGACAACTTTTGTCTCGAAAAGTTTCGGTGCAACTTTCTGACAACTTTTGTCTCGAAAAGTTTCGGTGCAACTTTTCTGACAACTTTTGTCTCAAAAAGTTGCAACAGAAATTTCTACTCAAACCTTTTCCCCACTTAGACCCACCCACGTGCACTACATCGTACCAGTCTATATATTTTTCAGGCGGGCCCCGCCCACGTGCATGCATTGCATGCGAATCGCTGGATAAGAAGCTCTCCTGACGCGTTTTTCCTAATGCTACGCGCGAGGCCCACCCATGTGCACGGTGCATGCACGCGAAGCGCAAACAGGTGAGTGATTTCTCCGTTTGTCCTGATGCGGTCGGAATTCGCACGCTAGCGCGTCTCCGCGCGCGCGTGCGCGGAATAGACAGGCCCAAGCAAAAGGATGAATGGAGCAGTTGTTTATCAGGGATGAAAAAAGGAAAAACCGATGACATCATTGATAAGCTACCATTCTGATGAAAATGCATTAGGAAGGTTGTGTTATTCATGGGTTGCCCTTCATTTTCTCCTTGACTTGTCCATTTTTATTTGTCTATCCATGAGAGTGAAGTAAGATCACTAGAGCGATTAAGTTGCAGATTTTGAATGCAAAGGGCACGTGCCTTCTTCCTAAATCATTAGTTTCAGTAGTCAATAGAGACATTCTGAAGCATTAGAAACTTCGTTTCAGAACACATTTTAAAGCACATATAATTTTGCAATAAAAGAAATCTTTATTATGGACCCCGCAGGTCCTTATAAATACACAATAACAAGCAGATGCGTGACTGTTTTCATATGCTGCTGTAGTGGATAATTAAGTGCCAAGATGAACCCGTAATCTGTCACTGATACTACAATAGCTAGAAAGAGGGTGCAATCAACAAGCTACCATCTCTTCTTCATATAACAGACCATTTCTCCGATCCTTAATTCGGTTATCACCTTTTCCTGATGAACACTTCAGTGGTCATCGGTTAACGATGTGTATGGAAACAGCTATCTAGAGGTGCCGCGCTGACGACACAAATGGAAATGTGATGCATCAAGGAATCCGCCATGCGCACCACATCCAGCGACTGTTGTTGCGTCTTCGCAGCTTGTAGGGGGACATTAATTGTTGCACTGTTGTGATTACGGATATATAGTACTTCCTAGTCAGAGAACACACCCTTGCTAACCGCAGCTGAGAAGATGCTGTTATGTAAGCTGTCGACTTGCTTGGTAGTGTCATCAGTCTCAATCACCGAGAGAAGGTTTCACGTGACGAGTCGTTCGTGCAAATCCGAAGAACTTTGGCTGTAAATCACTGACGACGTGACATCTTTACTCCTCCTAAAAACGGCAGTCGGTGATGTGGTCGTCGTCGTCGTGGTCCGTCGCCCCTCCACCAAAAACGCGTGCCGACAGGTGGGGTCCACCGGCTCCGCTCCCTCCCTCGCTCCTCGCACCTGTTCGCCTCCAGTCTCCCCGTTCTCTCTTTCTTCATCATCCGCATCTGAGAAAAAGGAAAAAAAAAATCATCCCTCTCCATCTCCCTTCCAAATCCATGCGGCCTCCCAAAATCAGGCTAAGGAGATAACGAAGATGCACCATGCTCCTCCATTCTGCTCCGCCGCGCCCGGCTGCGCCTCCCTCTGCCTGGTCATGGCGTCGCGGGCGACCCGAAGGGTGGACGTCAGCGCCATTCACCTGTTTGGCCGCGTTGTGGCCGGGGCGAGGGCGGCAGACCACGTCGGCGTCGAGTGGCATCTCGTTGGTGGAGATAGCCAAGCTGCCGCCGGTCCTCTCTGGTCTGGCGGGCGCAGGCAGCGGGGCACCCGACGCCCAGACGTCATGGCCGGCACCAACGACGGCAGGGCCTTTTCGGCACTGACGTCCAGGCTCGCGGTTCCGACCTCGTTCCCGGCTGATGTCTTGCCCGCTCATGGAGTTCTAATTTTGGGGCCCCAAATTTCAAATCGGACACGCGCGCTGGCCGCACCTTCTGGAAACTGCCTTGCTGCGCTATAAATTATGGCCTTGCCCCTTGCAGATTGCACTCACTCATGCTACTCACGACCCAAAGGAGGTGCCAGGAGTTGGTCTTGCCAGAACCAGGGCTTCAACCGATTCAATGCAAGGTACGGTAGTTGGTTGTGCTCAAAGTATGTTTTCCTTTGTTCTAGAAAATGTATAATTTCCTTTCCCCAAGATTTGCATACTGGAATTGGATGATCCAGGTAGCAGCTAATAACCTATTTCATATATGACATGTCAGTAGCAGTAGTCATTAGATGACATATTTTGCAGTAAACAATGGACCCGTTGCAATCTGATTAACTGTTTCAAGTAATTTGTAGAAACAGCTCTATTTAAAGCCTCCAATATAATGTTACTTTCCCATGTAGACCATGGTTTATTTTTTAGTGTTGTGTCCTGATAGTGCAAGGGAATGTTTGTCAGGCATTTAGCCAATGTAAATCAGTTCCGTAGTCATGTTAGTGCCCTTTTTTCAGAAAGATTACTCCTAAGAAAATTTACATGTTCTTGGATTTGTATTCTCTTTTCCACTAACTTAGAAAGCACCTGTGTTAATTGCTAGACCTTCTTAGATATCTGATAATTGAAGCATGGTCAGTTATGTAACCATCTCTACTGTGTCTTCATGTTTTGGCTTACACACCTGTGCTTAGCATTTATGTTGTTGACTTGATGATGATCAAGTGTATTATATAACTTAGCAGTTCGAATTTGTCAACCTACTAATGGCTATTCCCTCTTAACCTGGTAACTTGCAGTACTTTGCTAAAGATAGTGCATTCTTGCAGGTTTAAGCGAATACGACCTTCTCTTCTTAAAAAGAAAAATACAGCCTTCTACCTGAAGGAATTTTATTGTGAGTTACAGAGCAATTGTTGACCTAAAGCTGCAATGAATCCTTGATGTTGAATTTTCACCATCCGTTGTAACTTGTGATTATGTGACCTATTGAAACAGATGCCTGTGCGCAATCAGTTTTATGTGGACCAACACTAACAATAGCATTTACAAGTAATTTAATGGCATGGTTAGCAGAAGACAATCTGAAGTCTAATTGGTTAACCTCTTATTTCTTAACTTTCTGTGACATGCTTGCAGACTTTTATCTATGTGTGCTGTTGACATGCTCTTGGACTTTCATATCTATGTGCTCATTCTGTCTTTGGATGGTTGATATCATTTTGGTATCCTAGACAATGGAGCAATTTATTTACAGTTAACATCAATGTATCGATAAATAATGACCTCACACTGGACAGTCTGGACTACCTTCTCCATGACCATGAGGCACAAGGAGTTGAAGTGCTGCCGGATAGCAAAACAAGTCCCAGCATCCTTTTGGAAATATTTTGAGCTAGCTTAGAGTGACTATGCATTTTCTATGTGGTGACACTTTTGGACTTGCTATGGTGCATCTTTTGCCCAGTTTGATGTATAACACTTTGTAGTTAAGGTACCAGTATATGTGGTTGTTTAATGCAACGAAGTAGTTCCGTAATGCAATAGTGGAACCGAACTGTAGTTGGAACAATCTAAGTATTGTTTATGAAACAAAATGTTTGGTAATCCAACTGAAGATATTGCAAATAATTTCATTTATGTTTAGATATTTTTTTGGTCCGTGGCAACGCGCGGGCAGCCAACTAGTTGACAGCCAAAGTTCTAGATGAACACATATATAGCGGCTGCGGCGATTTACATAGTAGTAGCTAGTAGTTTGCAAATTCAAAGCAGGCGGTGACTTTTCAGGACGTGTGACTTGGACCAGCGACCAACCGGGCAGAATCGATGATCGCACGGCACGCAAAATCTCAGTTGTCGTCAGTGGCCGGATTCGTCCGTCCACCACTCGATCGGCAAGAAAAATCAACGAGCGCGGCGCGCGCGACTGAAACATAGATCGGCGTAGCAGCGTTGGCGTCAGCCCGAGACGCGGAGAGCGGCGCAGCCCGGAGGTGGCTACCTAGTTTGATCATGGCGGACGGAGGAGTTGGCACGTGGCAGCGAGCCGGCGATTCGAAATAGGCCATGATAGCCCACTTGGGCCGTCGTGAATTTTCAGCATGACCTTTTGGCCCGAGCAAGCAATCGAAATAGGCCACGATAGCCCACTTGGGCCGTCGTGAACTTTGAGCATTATCTTTTGGCCCAAGCAAGCAATCGAAATAGGCCTGTGCAGCGCTACTCCAGTCAGCCCAAAGAGCATGATCCGTTGGCCTAACTAATATAGTCGCCGGCTGTTGCTCAAAAAAAAAAAAAAACATAATCGCCGGCTCTGCTGTGCGGCTGGCTGTGCGCCTGTGCCCAAAAACAGGCGGGCTAACCCACGCCACGGCGGTTCCATAGCGCCGGCACACAGCTATAACCAGGGCCTGCCACAAAGTCGATCTACGGTGGCGCGCGTGCGCGTCTTCGACGGAGTGTTCGACGTTCACGACTGTGCAAGGAACCGCGCGACGCGAGGACATGGATGTTTGGAGCTCGGCGATGTAGACTATCCGGTATCCGGCCGATGATGGCGTGTACCTTGATGCAGTTTCGTCACCAGCTGGCTACTGGGTCCTGACAGCTCCCGCGGGAAAGTTGGCGCCCTCCCCAGTCGCGGGCCGGGCGGGCAGCGTATCCGTCTCGTTCGTGCAAATCCGAAGAACCTTCCAGAAGAAACAAACACACGCAAAGAAGCGTTCACTTCGCTGCCCTGGCCCGGTTAGGCCGGCCGTCCCCGTCCGGGCGCGGCAGTGGCGCTTCCACGCCCCGTTGACCACCACTTCCACGTGTTCCATTGCACCCAGCCGCCCCCGCCACCACCGCCAATCTCTCTCGAGTCTCAGCGCTGACTAGTCTGCTCGCTCGGAAAGAACAACACCGCACGCGCGTGCGTGAGATGACAACGCCGCCCGGCCGGCTATTTATACGGTCGTCGTCGGTACAGGGCAGAGCACGGCGCGGCACAGAACATACACAACACGAGCGCTCGGCTAGCAACAACTCGCAGTACGTTCACACCTACTAATTTGGGAGGATCTCTCGGCATGGACCACGTCGAGAGGAGGAGGACGAGCGGCGCTTACGACAGGCCGCCGCCGCAGGCCAGGCCCGTGCGCGGCGGCGCGCCGGCGCCGGGGCCGCTCAAGGTCTACTGCGTCGAGCCCAGGGACTTCCGGGAGCTGGTGCAGAGGCTCACGGGCGCCGGGCCGACGCCCGTGGCCGCGCGGCCGAGGGCGGCGCAGCAGGTGCCCGCTGCGGTTCCGCACAACGGCGGCGCGCGTCTCGAGGCGGCCCCGGCCGAGCAGTTGGACTACGCGTCGTGGTTCTCCGCGCCGCTGCTCAGCCCGGCGTACGCGCCGACCGGCTTTGGCGGCCACCACGGGAGTGGTGGTGGCGCTATGTTATAATAGGAACAGAGTCGCTCTCAAGTGTAAAATTTTGGAAATTTTTGTACTAGCTCGATCAGAACGAGTTTCATGACCATCAGTCCCATAATTTGGTTTCTTGATGGCAGGCAGAATTCGATAGTCTGTTTCTTGTGCCTCGGGCTTGGATAAAATGAATTCGTGCCAGATTCTTCCGTTTCGATCTGATCATACACCATGTGTAATCTTTTGACTTGAACTGTTTAAGCAACGAAGTACACCCGATGCGACTTCCCTAGTTCCATTCCTACTCACTCACCAAAACTTAAAAGAATTTTCTTTTCTTTTCTTTTTTTGCGTGGAATATATAGCACTTTATTGATTTATTCATACCCGATATTTACACCATGTTGCCAATGAAGTCACGGAAGACAGCAGCTTACAGCAAATTAAGCATCTTAAACATAAAGGTGCTCCGATAATATGCCTCGATCCTGCATACACAAAGCTCTGTCTCCAGTCCAAGACGCAGCAGCAGTCATCTTAAACGACTTGTTATGATCGTGGCTTGAAATGAACACGCCAATTTTTTATCTGATCAGGATATGTGGTACGCCGAATGTGATTGCCGTATGAAAAGAAATCTCGAGCGGAGAATGATCGCACTACAAGAAAATTACCCTAGCATTATGGTTCAAAAGTGTTACAATATGGACATTTTTGAAACAATATTAAGCAATTGCAACTAAATATAGGCGTTGGGAGGTGTTGCAAGTGCGGCCGATGCAATAGGGTATCGCAACACCTTTTTAAGACATTGCCATAACTTTGGTGTGTTGCAACGATGTGTGGTGTGTGGCGAAAGCTTGCACACACAACGCCACAATCGTTGTTGCTGTAGTGGTTATTGCAACAACGTATGGTAAATTTTGAATTGAAAAACACGTTTTAAAAATAGCAAAATATTTTTTTAATGGGGGAGGGCCTATCAGCCAGCCCATCCGTTACCATCATCAAGTCGCTAGTGTGACATTTTTCACACACTACACGGCCGGCAGGATTCAAACCCACAACCTCTAGCTTGCACATGGAGCCCCTCTACACTACACCACAGCATCACATGTGCCCATGTTCTGTTTTGAATCCAAATATATTAGATTAAACTAAGTGTCAAGTGCTTGTTTAAGGCCCTAAATGAATTCAAACAGAAAAGTTGTCAAATATAAAGTTTCATAACTTTTCGAGATCTACAACTTTCATTTTGGTTGTTTGTCCATTCGAGGTCGTTTGAAAGTTTTAAATTTTAAATTTGAACTCTTTCAAACTAAATTGCAACACTACACAATCAGTGGTAACGATTTTGGTTTTTGTTGCTATATCTAAGAGTTATTGCAACGATCCAGGTTTACGATGCTATATCTAAGACTCTTTTTGCAACAATTCAGATTTATGTTGCCATAACATAAACTTTTGGCAACACACAATAGCACTAATAGCAACGTTCTATATTCGTTGCGACATTCTCAACTATTACAACCATTAGAAAAAACATGGCAATAACTATGTCGTAAATGCAACACAAATTTATTCGTTGCGATATATAGTAGCTATTGCAACTATCAAATTTAAATCGCAACACTACACAATCAGTGGCAACATGTCTTTCTATTGCAACTAAAATTGACAACTGTCGCAATAGGCTCTATGTATTGCAATCAATATTACATTGTTGCAAAAAAATTAGTGGCATTAGCCTTAAAACCTTGTAGCGGCAATCCTGGCCAGCCACGGAGGAAAATATTGGTAGCAGGCAATCTACTTGAACCAGTAAGCCGTGTTTAGAGATAGAGAGTTCCTTGATGTATTGGACACTGCGAATTCCTTGATGCATCCCAAAACCGTGTCGTCAGCATCTCGATGTAGCTTCCATATACATTGTTTGATATGGCCTAGTATATATGAAAAACATATGGTAGGTAGCTTCTTGCAACCTCTTTATAGTTTCGTTCTTTGTAGCCCTTTATTCACTGCAGAAGCTTGTTTTTGTGAATTTATAAGTAATAGAAGACTTCTATTACTGCAATAGTACTAGGTATGAAAAACCCATGCTTCTTTTCCTGAGGACCCAGTAGTACTGTTCTGGCTTTGCGTAATCGTTTTGAGTTGAACTGCTTAGATGAATGTCGAAATAAAATAAAATAAAATAGAAAAGGACTTACATAGTTCCATTCCTACTCTGCCAACAAAAAGTGAAGGAAAAGGACCTTTTTTTTGCGTGGAATATAAGCACTTTATTGATTTATTCATACCGGACATTTCACACCCATGTTACCTATGAAATCAGGGAAAACAGCAGCTCGTACATAACACTGCAAAGCCTCAACCCTGCATATCACACGCTCTGTCTCCAGTCCCAGCGTAGTCGTAGTACTAATACCACACGGTAATTAACAACTACTAGTAACCGCGTACTCACCGACGCGCGTGATCACAGCAACACCAGTCCACTATTAAGCCCACAGTGCTCGCTAATTAGAGCAGGTCCAATGATGGTCGAATCGACCGAATCTGTCAGAAAAAAAGCAGGTGCAGAAGAGAGAGAAACACTTGCTTGTCGCTCGCAGCGTCGACGGTCGCGGCTTCAGTTTTCCATCTGCTCGTGGCCCCACTATCACTCCCACCCTCTGCAGCTTTTGAGAAGGAATCGGCGTCTCGTTGGTCAAGCTTGTCGGCTGCCTTGGCTGAGGATTGGCTGAACGACAGGCTCATTGGCCTTGCTCTTAGTGGAAGGCGCGTCAGTTAACAGTAGGCTGTGCACTTGAGCTTGCAGTGGAAGGTGCAGCTGCCCCCGCCGCCGCCGCCGCCTTTAGCAGTTGGACTGCGCGCCGTGGTTCTCCGCGCCGCTGCTCAGCCCGGCGTACGCGCCGGCCGCCGGCTTTGACGGCGGCCACCACGGGAGCGGCGCTTTGTTATAGTAGGAACAGTCTCGCTCTCAAGTGTAAAAATTTGGACTAGCTCGATCGCCTCTTATGTGCGGCGACTGAGTTTCATGATCATGCATGAGCCACAAAAGCCACATAATTTGGTTTCCTGATGGCCCAGGCAGAACTCGATATATTTTTTGTGCCTCGGCCTTGCATAAAATTCGTGCCAGATTCTTCCGTTTGGATTGGGACAAGCTAGAACATGTGTTGTTCTTTTTCCGTTTTCCGAGGACTGTTCTGGCTCTGTGTAATCTTTTGGCTTGTACAGTACTACTTTTTTACTAGCAACGAACTACTCCCAGTCTCCCACTGCGACTTCCATAGTTCCATTCCTACTCTGCCACCAAAACTTAGAAGAAATAATTTTCTTTTTCGCGTGGAATACGGAGCACTTTATTGATTTATTCATGCCGGATATTTTCACGGATGTTGCTGATGAAAGCAAGGAAAACATCAGTTTCGCAAGCATCATAAACATAAAAGGTGCTCCGAAAATATTCATCGTTCCTGCAGATGACGAGCTTGAAATGAGCATGCCAATTTTTTTCCTGCTCGGGATATGTGGTACGCGAAATATGACTGCCATACAACAAAAAATCTAGAGAGGAGAATGGTCGGCAGTCCTAGCCACCCACGGAGGAAAATATCGGTAGCAGCCGACTATCTTGATCCTGCAAGCAGTGTTTAGAGATAGAGAGTTCCTTGATGTACTGGACATTGCGAATTCCTTGATGCATCCCAAAACCAATTGCCTCGTCAGCAGCTCGATGTAGCTTCCACATACATTGTTAGATATGGCTTGGTATAATGAAAAAACATATGGTCGGTAGCTTGTTGCACTCTCTTCAGTTTTCCTTCTTTGTAGTGTTTTTGTGAATTTATAAGGACCTGCTGTACAAGTAATACAAGACTTCTATTACTGCGATAGTTCTGTGGTATGACAAACCCATGTTCCTTCGGTAACGGCTGGTCGTACCTCTATTATGTGATTTCTGCATTATATTTCCACTGCTCTTCACTTGGAAGTTGGAACACAGATTAAAAGCACTATTAGTTCTTTGTGAGATGAGGAAGCTAACAGATACTCCTGCGTTTAGGTATCTGCCAGTGACAAAATTCGGTTCAAGCTATTTATGTTATTGGTCATCCAATGTTTTACTCGTGGTTGCAGCCACTACTGATCCTAATTGACATGTAACTTAAACTCTCATCTAGCGTGATAATGCTTGCAAGTTCAATCCCGTTTCAAGCATGACAAAATTTGTGCCCAAATGAATTTCATAAATCAAATAACTAGTTTTAAATGGCATACAGAGGAAATTAAATCTGATGTGTTTTTGTTCCTCAGGTTTTGATTAAATTCGCGCCAAATTCTTGCGTTTGGATGATAAACTACCTTCTGATCACATTGCATATTCAGTACGGAGTTTATGCCTCACCAGAAACTCTATTTTTTTCCCTGAGGACTCAGTAGTACTGTTGTGGCTCTGTAATCTTTTTGAGTTGAACTGCTTAGATGAATGTCAAAATAAAATAAAATAAAATAGAAAAGGGCTTCCATAGTTCCGTTTCTACTCTGTCAACAAAAAGTAAAGAAAAAGGACCCTTTTTGCGTGGAATATGAGCACTTTATTGATTTTTTTCATACCGGACATTTCACACCCATGTTACCCATGAAAGCAAGGAAAACAGCAGCTCGTACATAACATTGCAAAGCATCTTATAAAACTGACTATGGATCTCGACCGTTGGATCATAATACTAGCTAGTAATATGAACTCTAAAGGTCATCTATTATCTGTACAACAAATCATTGCGTAATCAACTTTCATGCAGTACTTGCAAGAATGAAATCACTTGATTCCCTAGTTAACATAGTAGCCGGCCTTTGCTCAACAGGATACCACTCACACTGATGAACATGATATCCTCTTCTGGAAAACGGCGCCCTCGGGCCAACGTACATCAAAGGAGGCATACAAACAGCTGGCTTTTCAAAGACAACAACCACTTCCACAAATGGGAAACAAATGGTTTGTTCCTAAAAAAAAAAAACTTCCACAAATGGGAATCAGAGCACTCCCTAATGACGTCCTCAGTGTGCTACAAAGAATTTGGTAGCACAAGTCGCTACAGCCAAGACTCAACTGCAAAGAATTTGGAAGCACACGACGCTACAGCCAAGACTCAAGGCCGTTGTGTGGAGGTTGCTTCAACAGACGCTGGCTACAGGAGAAAGAGCGGACTGCTACTCAACACACGTTGACGAAAAATGTGGCTCTCTTCCCTGGCACCACCACGCTTCTCAGATCTGGGGTAGTTTGGTTGGTGCCCTGGCCTGAGCACCGTCGGCCAGGCACACATCTCAGCCTCAGGCGTCCAGAATCGGACGCCTGAGCGACGTGCCTGAGTCAGGCATGTTTTTCAGGGTGCAGACCAAACAAGCCCTCTGTCTCTGAGCAGATGCTCTACCATAGCCAGGACAGCAAGGTACAGATTTAGCTCATCACTCTTCGGCACATTTGGAAAGCCCGAAATGACCATCGTTTCGATGGTGGACTGTTATGCAGGCAATTTTGTTCACGCAGGAATAGCTCAGGCCTCCTTTGGGAGCCCACTTCCCAGAGGGGTTCCCCGCCTTCGCCCGGGGCTAGACGCCCACGCGGAAAGCGGCCCGGGATAGGACACACCGGCCTTTGGGAGCCCGCAACACGGGGCAATTTGGACCCGGATTCGACCGGTTTCGACGGGTCTGAAAACCTCGCCCTCCGACTCCTGGCTGCTGGCCCCGTCACTTCCCCGTCTCGCTCGCCCGACGCCGCCTTCTCCCAACAACGCGACAGCCGCCGCCGCCTCCCCGACGAAGCGCGCCACTTCGGTATCCTCCCGGCTACGCGCGCCACTTCGGTATCCTCCCGGCTACGCGCGCCACTCTGCATCGGCCTCCTCCCGGCGACGAGCGTGGCGTCGTCCACCTCCCCGGCCGCATCTCCGTCAACCAACGTGACGCCAGCCGTGCCCCCATCGACGGCGCACTCCTTGGCCGGCGGCTCTTCGACCAGGGTGACCTCTTTCTCCTTCCATCCTCTCTCTCTCTCCAACTCCATCTCTCGTAGTGGCCTAGGGTTACATAAATCCTGCTGGTATCTTCTCCAGATCCGACGAGGAAGCAAGGAGGTCGTTACAAGGGAGAAGGTGCAAGAACTCGCAGGCTGTGACTAGGAAGAACCACAAGGAGCCGATGGCCGTGAGTCCCCCATCTTTCTTTCCATCTTGGTATGTTCTCTGTTTGACTGAGTTAGATTTGGAGCAAGTACTCGATGTCCTTGATGAATTGAGTTAGATTTTCTGCGGGCACGTCAGAACTCGGTTGATCACCGGGAATAATAGTATGAAGAGGTTTAATTTTCAGACGGCTCTGTAATTTCAGTTTAGTTCCTCTATGCTAGGTAAGTTCTTTTTCTCTAGCCAGATCCCTAGCCCTTTTTGCTTTGATGTGTCTTTATGTTACGGATGGCTCATGAATGTTGTCTTGGTTGAACTCAGCTGGTAGCATAGGTAGTGCTTGAACTCAGTTGTCTCCTTGTGTGGTTGTGTCAATTTCGATTTAATTGGGCATCCACTTTGATTTGTCGCCGAATGCAGTTTTTTGTTTTCCTGCTTCAACTGTTACAAATTTTGCTATTTAAGTAACCTGGTAACTTTCTAGTTGGTCTGCAATAATCGAAAGCAAAATTTGGTTGGGCTTTCAAAATGACATCAATTGGGTTCAGTTGCAATCCAAGATGCTAATGCTTGTTTCGTGTTATTTTCTGGGAGACTTGCTGTACATGTACGACGTTGGGACTACTGCTTTGCCGACAAGCATGCCGACTTGCCCAGGAGATATGCAATTGTACTAGAATGATGAATACCTTGAGCAGGTAGAAATTGAAAGAATTTTGCTAGCCAACCAAGTGCTACAACGCAAAATTGCTAATTTTTATTTGGTGCTACTCAATTCTCTGTCAACTGAGTGCATGTGATTTGTGAAAGAGATTTACGCAAAGCTCCTATTGTTTTTCTTTGTTGAATGCTATCCAAAACTAATTTACACTATGCTAAAGCGAACATCCTGGACTTGGTGTCATTTAGCAACCTTGAACTATTCAGTCAGGTTTAGAGCATACAAAAGCAATTATTCCATTTATCAGTATGTACAGAATTTCTTATAGAGGCCGTGAACTAATTCTGAACTTCTGATGGTACCATGCTCACAGATCAGCTTTGGTGGAAGCTTCAAAGTGGGTTTAACCATTAGTAATCTCAATTTACTAAAAATCAGCTTGGTTGATTTGCAGCAGTTTCTAGTAGATAATGGCTATTGTCTCTTGTGAGTATCTTCAGTCGCTATTTGAAGTGAAGTCGACGCTAGTCTGACATGAAGTTATGTTGTTGTCTACATTAGCTCTTGTAATCAAGTCTCATGGTGATGAACAGATGTAATTTATTTGATGATATTCGTTTTTTTAGCAATATGTCACTCTATACTTATTTTTATGGGGTGAACTGATGTATAACATGGCCAATAATGGTTATTATACAAATATATATGATGTGACCACATTATCTTTGTGCAACATGGTAAATTTTAGTTGGCCATGGTTATTATCTGGTCACGTGATCTTTGTACAACATGGCAATTTTTATTTTTCTGAATTTTTGGAGTCCTTTTCCGATTTTTACTGAATGTTTTGAAGTTGAAGCACTTTTCGATTTCCCTAAATTTTCGGAGCTTTTTTTTTAGAAAAAAAATGTTCCTGCAATTTTTCCTAGTTCTATTCACCTTCAGCTGCAAAAGACAGCACAACACCAAAACCAGCGGAGCGGGAGAGTGAGCGGCCTCGGGGAGGCCGGCGGCCATCAGCTGCCAAAGGCACCAAAACAAGGCAGGGGAAGCGGGTGCCCAGGGTGGCAGTGCGCAGGGATTTCCCAGAAGTGGGAATCGCACCCCGGCTAGTTTGCCCCGTGCACCCAAAGGAGGCCTCAAAGGTGCACAGGCCCCTGTTGCCTCCTGGGCTGGATCTCCTGATGATCTGGGCCATGGGGATTTCAACAAAGTAGCTGAGCCTCTTCCATCGCTTGCCGCAGTTGCCCTTGAGGTGCGAGCATAGAACCTGATACCTCCCATGCTCATGTGTTGCTCTTAGCTTCCTAGAAATGTGGTTCTGGACAGTGGAAAGGGAAATCAGGCATGGATGTTTCAGGCCTCTACCAAACTGGGTTAACGCACGGCGACTTGGTCCTCCCCTCTCTCCCTTTTCTCTTGCTACAGTAGCCACCGGCGCTCTCAAGGCGACTCGTCCCGGCGCTCGATCTCTTGCTTCCCCTTCCTCTCCGGCGGCCTCGTCGGCGCCGGAGAGGGCGGGGAAGCAGGATCTCGTCTAGGGCGGGCTCGCTTTAGCTGTAGATTAGGGTTAAGGTAGTTAGGGTTAGGTCTTGGTTTCGGCCGATGGCGTCGAGGAGGCGGCGACGGCGTCGACGGGTCCGGATCTGTCCCTCCGAGCTCCTCCGCGTCCCACTGGCGCTTCACTCCGGCGCTGGTGGTGAGCTCGTGGGGGCGGAGCTCTCGTTGAAGAGCTCCTTTTTAGGAGTCGTCCGGCGGTTCTTCGTCCTATTCTTCGGCACGGCGACGACGACGCCGGTCTTTTGCTTCAAGGAGGCGGAGGTGGCTGCGGTGTGGTGGTTGTTGGGCGGATGGTGCGTGCTCGAGGGTACCGCGGTGGCAGCTGCCGCCGTTGGCGAGCCATGCTCCATGCCAGGAGGAGTTCGGGGCGCGGCCCCGGCCGGACAAGCGGTCAGCTCTTGCTCATCTCGCTTTGCGAGTGTCTTTTCCCGCTCCTTCTCAAAGCCTTCGTGCGCTTGGAGCTCTTCCCGGTGCTGGGCTTGTGGAGGAGGTGGCGGGATCTGTAGCCGTCGGTGGTCGCCGGCGGAGGTGGATCTTGGCGTCTTCGTTGTGCTTGAGGTCCAGGGTCTTTTTGTAATTTCTTGTTTTCTGAGGGACCTCTTTGCACTTTGGGTGGACAGCTGTCCGTATCCTTGTACACCGTACCTGTGTACGTACGTATGTTTGTACTATTTTCCTTCATCTAAATACAGGTATGTTGTGATCAAAAAAAAAAAAAAAAAAAAAACTGGGTTAACGCAAAGGGCGATAGCACAATTACTTCCGAGTTTATCACTCGTCTTTCCTAAATCACACCCGTGCTCGTTTGTTCTTCCTGCTTCCCTCTCGTTTTCACTTATACAAAGGTTCCAACTTCCAAAGCTGGCCAGTCCCATAAGACTACTGACTCGAGTAGCAGCAGGCTATATTAGCTCTGGAAAATGACGTGTAAAAACAGATTGAGAATTCAATGCGTGTCATGATGCTTAGGGCCCTGTTTGGAACGCAGGAATTTCACAGAAATTTTGTAGGAATTTCACAGGAAACAGTTCAATCCCCGTAGGAATAGAGAAGAAATCCTCCATTCCAAACGGGGCCTAGATTAATCTTTTTGAGTTGAACTGCTTAGAGTAGGTTCAATAAGCTTGTCGTAGAGCCGGTTTTGAGACCTACACTCGACAAACCTGTCCAACGGCAACGACCATCGCGTGCCAGAGGTACAGAGGCTGGTAGTGATGGCGGGACCCACGAACAGTAGAAAAAATAGGGACGCGATCGTCGCCGCTGCGAGCGACAAGCAGCTCTTTCTCTCTCCTTCACGCATGCATTAGCTGACATGTATTGTCGATGCGACAAGCCGTTGGGCTTGCTCTTAGATGAATGTCTAAATAAAATAAAATAAAAGGACTTCCATAGTTCCATTTCTACTACTCTGTCAACAAAAAGTAAAGGACCTCTTTTTGCTTGGAATATAAGCACTTTATTGATTTATTCATACCGGATATTTCACACCCATGTTACCTAGTATGAAAGCAAGGAAAACAGCAGCTCGTACATAACACTGCAAAGCATCTTATATTAGAGTTTGGATAATATGCCTCGACCACACGCTCTGCCTCCAGTCCCACCAGCAGTCATCATACTAGTACCACACTGTCATTAACAACCACTGGTAATCGTGTACCCACCAAAGCGCGCGATCACAGCAACACCAGTCCACTATTAAGCTCACAGTGCTCGCTAATTAGTGGAAGGCGCGTCGGTTAACAGTAGGCCGTGCACTTGACCTTGCAGTCGAAGTTGCAGCTGCCACCGCCGCCGCCGCCGCCGTACCCCTTGCCGGCGCCGCTGTAGGAGGAGAAGCACTTCTTTGGGCAGGTGACCCGCTTCCCGCGGCACGGCCCCTTCTCGGCGCACACCACCGTGGGCGCCACCACGCCGCCGCGGGCGTACCCGCGGCCGGCCCGCCGACGCCTCCGCCCCACCCGCCGCCCAGCCCCGGGATCCCGCCCAGCCCTGGGATCGTGAACCCTGGGATCGTCGGGATGCCGCCGCCGCCGACGCCCGCTCCTGGGCCGGGCTTGTTCGCGCCCGGATTCGGGTACGCGGGCGGCGCCTTGTTGCCGCCAGGCGGCTTGGTGGTGCCGGTGCCGGTGCCCGGGGCCGGGTACACCGGCGGCGCCTTGTTGCCGCCGGGCTTGTTCGCGCCGGTGCCCGATGGGACCGGGTACACGGGCGGCGCCTTCCCGCCGGTGACCGGCGCGACGTACGGCGGCTTCACCGCCGGCTTCTTGCTGTAGCCAGGGGGGGAGGGCTTGTTGAGCTCGGCGTCCGCGACACCGCCGCGCGCGGCGAGGGCGGCGGTGGACAGGAGACAGAGCAGCAGCAGGAGGAGAAGGGACGCGGCGTCGCGGTGACTGGCCGTGGCGGCCATGGAGGTTGGTGGTGTTCTTCGATCGGCTTGTTGTGCTCGCCGAGGTACTTTATTTTGTGCGGTGTCCGTGGCGAGACCGTGCGGGTTCACAACGTCGTTAAGTAGAGGAGAGCCGAGGTGATTAGCGCCGCGCATTGATGGAGCCGCGGGAGAGGCGGGAGGTTGGGGAACTCGCAGGCGGGAAAGGGAGAAGGCAGCTCGAGCTGAGCAGTAGCCGAAAGTGTCAGTGACCCATCCAGAGAGGAGTTATGATGCTGCTTACCGACGGGTCCGGTGTCTCCGGTCTCCTCCTTGGCTTGATCGATCTCGATCCAGTGCCGCGTTTCCGCCCGTCGCAACACCTGTGATGGCGAGGCACGTAAGTAGACATCCAAAGTCGCACAACCGTGTGCCATGGCATGTTCACGTATTAATGCAAAAATCTTGAAAAGGAGAGACACCAAAAACGCTTCGGCCCCCGCGTCGCTCCCACGCGAGCGACACGGGCGGCGAACCAAACCCTAGGCCGCCGCCACCCCCTCCCTCCCTCTCCTGCCGCGCCGCCGCCAGAGCGAGCCGCCGGAAACCGCGCGGTGAGCCGGGACGGCGGCGGCGAGGCTCCAGCAGCTATTTCCTAGCCCGATGCGTCCGGATTTGCGAGGTCAAGAGTCCAAGATGGTGAAGCGTGCGGCGATGGCTCGATCCGGTGTCCCGTCGGCCGGATCCGATCTCCCTGCCGCGGATCTGGCCGTGGACACGCCGGGGCATACCGGCAGCTCGTGGCGGTGGCGTTTCCTCCGTTTTGACGGTGGGGCGGCGCGGCGCCTGCGCGGCAGGCACGGCGGCGGCCGCGGCCGATGGTGGCGCTGCGGCGGCCACGCGTGATGGTGGCGGCGCAGGGTGGCGGCGCAGGGACAATGCGTGTGGCCGCTGCCGGCGCCGCGGCAAAGGCGGTAGCTATGGAGCTGCGCCCGGATCCGGTGGAGGGAGGCTCGGCTGCGGGATTCGCTTCAGGTGGTGCTTCGTCGCTGTGGGAGACGACCAGTGGTGGTGCTGTGTGGTTGAAGTGCAGGGTTGCGACAACCTCCGTTGTGGCTGCGGTGTGTCAGCCACTGTCTCGTGGTGCTGGCCAGGGGCAGCTTGGTTGCGGTTGGATGCAGCATGGTGGCGTGATGTTGCTGCTTGGATGCTGAATGTGGCGTGGAGGCCAGTGGCTTGGTGGTGGGGAAGTGCAGGAGCCCGGGGAAACCTTGCATACCAATGCCGGCAACGACGACGCCTTTGTGCGTAGTTAATCTTGTTGGAGACATTGCCGAGGTGCTCCTGCCCCACCCCTCTTAGAGAGTTCTTGGGGGTAACCTCAAACCTAGCTTGCTAGGTTGGGTGACGACGGCGTCATGAACGTCGAATCCTTCTTGAAGGCGTCACCTTAGAGCTGCTCTTCGCTGCCGGTTTAGCGTCGGATTTGACATCTTGCCTCATGGCGGCAGTAGCATCGGCGTCACGGGATGAGGCCTTTGTGTTGTGAGGCTTCTTTTCCTTAGTGGATCTCATCAGGCAGTCGCTCTTGGGAAGTCGGAGCTGCTCGATCGTGTGTGCGGTGAGCTTGGCAACGATGACACAAGTGGGGATTGTTTTGGTGGTTGATGCTGACGATTTGGAGCATGATCGAGGCCAAGGCTGATGTCTACCAATGTGAAGTCGGAGCTTCTTTTTAGGGGTGGCAACGATGACATGTGATGGGCTCCATCCCTGTTGTGGTTCTTCTTTTAGTGTAGTTTTTCATTTTATACTTGTACGGTTTGGCCTCGTTTCCCTTAATATGAGGCACCTTCTTCTTATTTATATATGCCGGGTCACAAAGTGATTCCGGGTCTTTCGAAAAAAAAAAAAAAAAAAAAAAAAAAAAAAAAAAAACGTATTAATGGCCCTCGCGGGAGACTGCAGTTGTCCATTTCAGCCCACCGGGGCTAAAGCCACACTTCGCACCGTCGCGTCCCGCTCACCCTGTATCAGTGTATCGTGTAGTTACTACTACTCGGTACAGTACCAGTACTACAAATCTTTGACTGCTCGATCGGTTCCGTGAACGGCAGGCAGCTTAACATCTTCTCCGGCCTACCTCTATCGGCCTCACGGTCGCCTGTGCGACGAATCCATCAAATGAGCATGCTTCTCTCAGGCTTTGGGAGCACTGAATTCCCCGTTCAGATTCGGCAGCGTTCCTGTGGGTGACACAGCAACGAAGGAGGAAGCGAGAAAGTCGCCGACAGGCAACATGGGACGAATTGAAGGCGAAATACAGAGACGGGTCAATCCAAAGTGTGCAGCACAGCTCACGAATTGCGGTGGCGCTGTGGCACCGGCAGGGATTGATCGATCTCCCGCCGGAGGTCAGGTCACCGGCACATTTGCTAGGCCCTATCTGAATCCGGTACTGTGCACTTCTGACCTGAGATTTTTTTATCAACTGAAACTAAACTTTTACTGCAAATTTTCTCGAACGCAGTTATTAGGCAGCTGTTGTTGTTGGCCACGTCACATATAATTAAGCTCTGTGGCTAGCTGTATACTGTACTATGATGGAGCTTGAGCTCTAGTACTTAAGAGGGGGTCAATCAACAAATGATTATGATTTATTAGCATAAAGACAGCTTATTAGTGTAAATGACTTATTAGTGAGTGTTTTATTAAGGATTTTGAGAAGAGTGTGTGTGTGTGTGGTGTGTGTGGGGTGGGGGGGGGGGGGGGGGGGGGGGGGGGGGGCAGGACCCCTTTAGTCTCAAGAAAGCTCCGTCATTGGCTGTATACCAAACGAAACATTGCCAAGCCAGCACGCGGATGCGTTGATCGGCCATTCTTTCATACAATCAGAATGGAGATGAACCTATTTACTGATGTCTAAAGCCCAAATATAAGTGTCATAACTTTCTTTTGATCTAGCTATGCCGCCGTACAAGGTTCGTGAAAGGTTAATGGTCGTACCTGAGCTTTCTAAACAACAGTTATTTCAGAGGGACGGCACAATTAATCTATGGTTTGCCATAAGTATGTAATCATTGATGGATGGGTTTTTCGCCCGGCCCTTGTATCATTGAATTCAGATGGAGAAGCTCTTGCCCCGTTGACTATATATATATATATATATATATATATATATATATATATATATATATAATATATATATATATATATATATATAGGTAATGTATTACTTATATCTAGCTACAGAATACCAAATTCTGTAGCCGGACCCAACGACGCAGCGCAACCTCCCATCGGACCTCCCCGCCAGGCCATCCGACCACCCATGCGCAGCGCACCCTCGGCTCGGCTCGGCAACCCACCCGGCCACCCCACGACTTGCCTCACAGATGAGAGAGAGAGCGGAGCGGGATCCAAAACTGCTTCCATTTCTTCTTCCTGCTACCTCGCAGAAAAAAAGGAGATCCCGATGCAAATCGATTGCTTTCGCCGCCGGCGATAACGACCTCGTTCTGACCTGATCCAAGGATGCGCTGCCGGCAACAATGACCTCGATCTGGCCTGCTCCAAGGATGCGTGGCCGGTGGTGGCACCTTTCCTCGATGCAGTTGCCTTGGATTCAATGGCCGCCCGTGCGTGGTTCGAAGTGATATCAAGGGATTGATGGCCGCCGCCTTAGCATGAGTATGCGATCTGCCATCTCATCTGGATCCTCAGGTTTGTGCCCGTGGCTGTGCCCTCTGATTTTCGTTTTTGTTAGTTTTGGGCCACGATAGATTAGTTAGCGTATTATTTACCTCCATCTGCTGTGGGTAGATTCTTAGGCGATTAGCCGTTTCCAATTTGTTGTGTTGGCGGTAGGATTAGTAGATCTTTTCATTTTTGGCATGCCGCACAATCATTTTTCTGGCTTCATATTCCCTTCAATCCGTTTGTCTGATGGACTGACCACCAATTTCGCCAAATTAATGCAGATTGGCTATTTGAGGATCTAGCAGGATGTGATTTTCACCTGTACGAAAAGTTGGGGAAGAGATTTCGGAATTTTGTGTCATCTGCAGCCTACAAGAACCCTGTGACGCTGATCAGATGAAGGTAAGCTCACGGTTTTTTTTTCTCTCCTTTCCAACGAGGATCCACTGAGATTCAGTTTTTCTGAAGAATTTGATAATGATCTTTGGCTATGAAATGATTGTATTATGAATGTTCACTATTGGTTAATTATAGGAAGGATCCACGCGCTCATACATGAGCTAGTATGCAGGCATGGATGCTTCATTAGATCATGTTTCATTCAGTTTCCCATCCTTTGTGTCGCATACATGCTTCTTAATGATTGAAAAAATTCTGATCCATTTGATTTCCTGCAGCGTAATAATTGATTATAATTTTCCTTTTCCACCATTCAAGACATTAATTTATTGCGATATCATATCTTCTGATCTGAATACATGTATGATGGCTCATTGTGGCTGTGGCTTCAATGTCATATATACAAAAATATGCATCTGCAGCCGGAATATATTATATTACGACCTTGTGTGTTCTCAGTTTAATGTGGTTGCCTGTTCCTGCATTTGCACTATCCTGCTTCATCGTAAATCTTCTCGATAGTTTTTTTTTTTTGAGGTAATGCCATCCAGCTAGCTTTATTGATTCGATAAAATAGTTACACTAAGAAATGTATCTAAATTCGACCCTACACTATGAAATGCTGATTAGTTCTGTACGTGCTAACCTATTCTAGCAGGTATATTATCACTGTGTGTGCGGTGATATTACATTTCATATCTCCAAACATTCATGTGAGCCTACTGCTACAAATCTTTTAGTACATCAAATATTTAGGGGAACCATTAGATGTTTTTCTCAAATCAGAATTCCATGGTGTCTTACTGACAAATAAAGGGTAAGTGTTGCCTAGCGATCTGTGTCGATAATCACCGCTGCTGTGTTGTAAATCTGTTGTTTTATGTTACCAGGGATTTATATGTAATTAATCATTTTCGGTGGTATCTTTAATCCATGTATGTCTTATTGGCACATGACTAAGGTGTGCCACCATTATAGGCTGACTGCCATTATAAAAGATGTCCAAATTTTACAGTGAGAATGCAACTTGGATTTTTTCCCCTTTTGCTGCCAGATGCTAGCTTATAGGTTGTTCATAAATGGTCATGTCTAGCTTCATTTTTTTTTTGTGCTGCATAATTTTCTGGTCACCTGGTTTGTTGATTAATTCTAGATGCTTGTATTATTTTTAGAAGGTGCCTTATTGCTCATACATATAGCATCCAAACTCTATTCTTTAGTTGATTGATCCTTCTGATGTAAATGAATCCTAGATGTTTTAGGTTTGCAGTATTTGAGGTGCAGGTGCTGTAGAACTATAGCTACCCTGTCCTGGGCTAGTTATGGTCAAGATGTGCTGGCCGAGAATGTAGAATGCTATTCATTTTTGTAATCTGCATGCTAAGAGGAGTCGAAGGCTGTTAAATTTCTTACCTTACTGCTGTACTGTCTTGACATGCTGGATATTTTTAGTTCGGTAGCTTCAGAATCAGTGCGTACTGCATAGTAGTTGGTTTCTGGGTTCAGGATGGTGTCTTTTTAAATCTTTGACTGATATGGTGTCAATGAAACCTTTTGATCTGTGTTTTTTTGTTTTCAGCTAGCATATAATGTGTTGTTTCTATTTACAGATAGCAAGCTCATTGGTGATTCCTTCATTTTAGTTCTTATTATGACTGTTTCAGGTAACTGGGTCTCCTGTGAAAATTTACGGGCTGGATCCACTCTCTTATTTGAGAGCAACCAGGAGGAATGGATGGCTGTCATTTGAGTTGGAGTATTGGTTGTGGAGCTGTCACTCCACTCAGAAGAAGCTAACTGATGGCTTTGAGTCAGGCATATAGGCATAGCACTAAATGACTCCAGATGTAAATATATTTGTATCCAGTTTTCCATCTGTGTGTTTGTTTATGTTGTTCAGATACCACTATATTTGTGCTTCTTTTGTATATTGATGGCTGTACAATCAAGATAGAATTTCTTTTACTGTAATTTAGATACCAGTTCCCACCAAAAGTATATATTCTCAGGTTGCCCTACGTACACCTGATCTCGATTGGATGGATGAGGTCGGTACGCAAAGTGCGGTTCATTCAAGCATTGACTAGACATAATTGAAGCTCGTGTAGATGCAACAGCAACTTGGCACTTGTACCTGATTGTCAAATACTTCTCACCCTTGTTCTTGAAAATAAAGAGTAATGAACAGGTTCCTTTTTGTGTTAATTTGGCAGATCAAAGTTCTGGTACACAACATGCAAACGTCTATTATATAAAAAATTCTTGTAAATCATCGTTGTCAGATTTAAGCAGGAGCTCGGTGCATACTCAAATGACATTATATGTCAATTCGCTTGAGCACATTATATATCAGTTCGCTTGAGCACCGGACATACACCAACCTTCTGAACACAATTAGTTAGATGCATTGATAGAGATAATCTGCAATAATGAAACAATAAGCTGGACATATATTCACCACAGCATGTAAAAAGCATTTGCTCTCGATACATGTTCTGCATCTCACGGGCTTAATGAAAATGAAAATTACAGAAACATGGCAAGGTACCACCACTTGGTCTGTAAATCCATGGCAAATAAAAGAAAATCCTGCGATGCTAAAAAGAAAAAAAAACATCTAAAGGCTATCTTCAAGCTGATTCAGCCCCATGCGGACCTCTGTTTCTACCTCTTGTCTAGCAGAATAGGACTTTTATATCTTAGCTTAGCCGCACCTTATAAAGCGACGCAGTTTCCATGGATGAAGACACGTGCACTCCGTCAGATCAAAATTCATCTCGAATGGAATAGTTCTGTTACCCAATAATTACACTCTCATCTGCCGGTGCCCTTTCGATCTACAAGAAGTCGATTAATCATTGATTTGTTTTCAATCTGACCAAAAGGAATCGGTGGAATTGAAAGCTGAGATGAGGAAATTAAAAGAATAGGAGGATATTCGTACCCGCATATGAGAGAGGACAAATACCATTTGCTGCCTAAGGAAGAAGGCGACGCACATTGATGGGAGGAACAAGTGGATCTCAGACGATTCTCGATTCAGAACAGCACGCCGGGCTGCATCCCATCGGGAACGAGGACAGCACGGTGATCTAGGGATTGCCGTTGGAGGAGACCATTTGTGTCGCAGCGACTCGTGGGGAAACCTTGCGGCCCGGCTCGGGCTTCTGAGATGGGCCCTCGATGCGGGGGGAAGCGCGCGGCGGGGAGGCGCGCGCCTTGGCCTGGCGCGGTCGCCCGACCTGGCTACAGAATAAGGTATTTTGTAGCTAGCTACAGATTATACCTACACTATATATATATATATATAAAGTAGTTAAGCGACAACAGCAAAGCTATCCTTAACGTTTAGATTCTTAAAGTGGTTATAAATTTAAATGCGTACCTAATACTCTGCTGCTATTTTGCATATTTAAGATAGAAAGATGTTCGGAGAGTTCATGTTTTGTTTCAATAAACAGGGTTTTAGTTTGTAAGTTAGAGAAGGAAGTGTATTTTAATTTGCATTACATGAATAGGTCGAAAAAGATACTCTGAATAGAGTTTTTCTTCTATTACATAAAACAGGGTAATGCAAAATAGAATATTGTTATTTTGATATAAGAAAATTGAAGACTTTTACGATCCATGTAGTTTCTTAAAGATATTTTTGGAATTAATGAAGTATTTATTGATTAATTTATGCATTCCACAGAGAGTTAATGTCGGTGATTCGACCAAATCTTATCTTGTAGTACTAATTAAATATTCCTTCTAAAGCCTTCACATTAATTATAAGAAAATCCTAAAACTACTAAAAAAAGCAAACCATCCAGCTTTTCATAAGGTTGTTCAACAAATTGTAACCAGTGGAGCTACCTCAATATTGTAACATAGAGGGGTCCTTTGATGGACTATAAGTTCCAAATCAAAATAATGGAGGAACAATGCCTTGCATGAAGGCCATAAAAGTACAGAAGTTGCCAAAACCAAGAGACCTGATTCTACACGGTCGTGTGTAAATGCATGGTTTTAATTGCACAATTTGCATACAAGATCAGAAAACGCTATCTAATCTTGACACAAACTTTGGGCCGACAACAAAAGGTATAATGTGACGGAAGGAACAGATATATCAATAAGACCGTGATTTGCATCATGTGCTCTGTCAAAAGTAATCAAGTTCCATATAGTTTCAGAAAAAAAGCAACATTAGAAGAATAAATAAATGGATCAACAAAGTAGAAGTCCCACATAAATGAAACAAGTTAAAAGTGTCCAGAACTAACTTTTAATATGATAAAGTTGTAATTCCACTCCAATGTTACTGCAAATGATACCATTTTTTTTCCTTATAGACATTGAGGATAGTATAAAAAAGAAAAATAGGCGTATATATAGCTAATCAAGTTTAGGTCGTATGCATGCTCAAAGTTTACCTGACTATTTATAAGATCAATGAACGAACCGTCTAACAAGTTATGTACTTATGAGGTGGATTGTTTGATGTTTGCATGGCCTATATACATCATGGTTTTGACTCAAAAATTAAAATTCCATAACATAACGAATAAAAAAATCAGTTGACATCACAGCCGTCGTACGTCAACAAAGCCGTCGTCAACTAAAAATTTTGTGTTTGTTGTCAAACCACGCTTAAAAGGAAGATCATAGCCAATGGACGAGCATACATGGGTAGTACAACTTAAACGTGCGGTAAGGCAGCAATGCAGCTGCGGGAGAAGCATAGTGCTCCAGCACTACATGGTTAGAGGATGGAAGAGATCAGGTAGAGGATTAAGGGGCAAAATAAAAGAAATTTGACAAGTGGAAGAAGACATGATATTTTGTTGAGACCAAACATGAAGAGCAATGCATGCAATGTGTATCCAACGGACGTGGTTAATAGACAAAAAATCTTGGAATATTATCTGACATTATGATTCCCTGTAATTTTAACTATAGGCCACACATACTAATTACTTCCTACCCAAAGTTAAAACGTGAATTTTTTATATAAATTTTGTAGTTTAAACTGCATTTAAAAGTACAAATAATATGCTAAGAAGTTTCAGGGGAGCGATCAACTCATCTTCCTGCTGAACTTGCATGCATGTCTTTAGCCCATCGCTTACAAGATACTCAATACTGAATGCAAATATAACTTTTGTTAAAAAAATCTACTATTAATCACGTGTCTTCTAAAAACCTAGCCCATGCAGACGCACGGGTTGACAGGATACTAGGATACTAAATGGTAATTCAACTTCTGAAATCATTTTGTGTAATCTTAATTCGAATAATAATTTCTCCTTTCCAAAAAAATATTTGTCTGTCATTATTCTTACCCGATATTACCCTTGTTTGACATAACTACACCTCAGTTTCAAGATCATATATATTTATATATAAAAGATTGCATCATAGTACTGTTGATGTTACAACCTTTAATAAATATAAAATCCTAACACATATATAGAAGCACACATGAATTACGTTTGAAGGACAAGTGCAACTACCTCTCCCCCTGCCATTTACTGGTGACTCGCACCATTATACTAGCAAGCATCATGGAAACACATTGAATTTGCAATCTCTTCTTGTAAATGTCAAAATCCATAGCTTAATGCCTCCTACTACTCGAGTTAGTCCTCTACACATGGTGCACCATTTGACGGATCTTTATATATATATAAGCATAACGGACATGGGGCAAGAAGCAGAAGTGAGCACGGGGCATGATTTATGAAAGCAAAATAGGGTAATTCAGCACTGAATGTGTCATCGAACTTCTCCTTAAGGGCTCGTTCGTTTGGGCCGGGGTCGGCAGGGAACGTGGTCTGATCCCCGTGGATCAGCTCCGAGCGAATTAGGTCCCGACCCACCGGGGAATGCGACCGGGGAATGCGTGTTCGGTTACTCCACTTTGGGAATCAGACCCAGCCCAAATCGACCAATTCCCCCCATTTGGCCCGGGATTCCAGCCCCTAGTCCAGAGTCGTGGAACGAGTCCCGCGTTGGACTCGCGAAGCGACTGCGTGGCGGAGCTAGGGCGAGTGGGCGGCGGCGTGATGGCGCAGGAGCAGCTTCCGCGACGGCGCGGCTCGGCTGCGACGGCGACAACGACGCGGCCCCCTCCACTGCGACGCCAATCAGTTCCATCCGCCTTCTCGCCGGTAACGCGAGGCCGCCTCCCTGTCCGCTCGATTGGTTTCTTCGATCTTGAAGGGAGAGATTCTGATGCTCGCGTCGTGTTTGTCCTCGTTTCTGAAACCGAAAAATAAAGCGTGCTTTGCTTCTCTGCGTTTTTTGCACTGCGCGTGAACGAATGGTTTCTTGCTACGGCATCGACGCGAGCACGAGTTTCTGCAGATAGTAGAGTGATGCCATCCAAGTCTCCATGCACCAATACTTTGTGAAACAATGACATGCGAATCTCCTGCTATTTTACCTTCCAATGCAAGTACTCCTACATGTACGTATAGTGCTTCCATGTTGGTTGCCGTGGTTCCATCCATTGCACGGTGACCATGCCATGTTACACAAATGGAGCTTTCTTTAAGTGCTGAATATTTGAGCCCTTTCTGTTGTACATTCAAAAAGGCTGGCAAGATTTATGTGATTTTCTTTTATGTACTGCTCTAGAACGTGCATAGGCGTATGGCTGTCGTAAATTCACCACTAAATTGATCCAGAAACAAGATTTCTTTTCAGTGGCAATATGTAGCTACTAGCTAGCTAGTTGTTGAAGTCATTGTATTGCTTCTCAGAGCAAAGCTCTGGATTTCTTTTACTAAAAGTTTTACTATCTGAGCAGATTTTTATACATGCACTGATGTTCATTTTCATGTAGAGCAAAGCTCTGGATTTTCTTTTACTGAAAGTTCTACTATCAAGAGGTGCATATCACTATATCAGTTCTAAGTTCAATGGGAGTAACAAAAGAGGATAAGACCAAAGCTTTTGGTGTCTAAGTTCAATGGGAGTAACAAAAGAGGATAAGACCAAGCTTTTGGTGTGTTCAAGGGCCAAGATAACAGAGAGATCTTCCTATGTGCCTTCGAAGACGATCCTGAATGTGCATTAGATTGGTTGAGGACTCAAATGGGTTAAGCAGGTACATGTTCATATGACGCTTTATTCTGTCCAATATACTGTCCATATAAATGCTTTATACTGTCAAGCTTCTTGTATCGGCCAAATTACTTATTCAGTCAAGTGATTACTTATTCAGGCAATAGATTCAGTAGCTATTGTTGTGTAATTTTTTTTCCATACTTGATACTCGCTGCTGCTGTATATATCATGACATGAGGGTAAAGTAAACTGAATACAAACCATGGCAACAAATGTTAACTTCTGAACAGAATAGAATCTCCTGTGTTTATCTTGCATCTAGGTGTTGCTATGTCATGACATCAGTTTGCATCTCCATTAGGACAGCTGCTCTGTTCTGTGATGTTCTGACCAATTGGTGATCTGTAGGCTTGCTAATGACTGCTTATATATTTTTGCATCAGGTGCCACCAGAACTCGAGATTCAGAAGCCATATCTTGTTCTTGCGATTCATTAAATTTCATCAGCATTATTTATTGTGCCTGTAGCGGTCGTACAATATTTATTTGAACTCCCTTGTTTTGTAAATTGATGTAGCCTTGTTCAACTCTAAAACCAGTACACATTGTGGTGATTGTGATCTTGTTGTCTGTAACACGCATGATCCAATTACGGTAATGTTTCATTGTTAGACATAGAAATATTCAAGTAAGTTAGCTTGATGCTAATGTTGATTCGGTTCATTTGTATTCTTATTGTGAATTGCATTTGAAGTACCTGTGATTACTTGACTTTTGAGGTACCTGTAATATGTGATTAGATAAAGCTCAAAGAAGAAATGGTGAACGTGCGTACAGACATTGTGATTTCTTGCTCTTGTTCTTTTAATCTGAGGCATTGTGGTATTGATCTCTGTATCTGAACTGGCGCATGGAGGTATTGACATGTGACTGACTAGCTATAAACATCACTTATCCCTGTGACCCCGTCAATATCTATCCCTGCCCAACCGAACACTGTTTTTGATGCCAAGGAATTTAACACATGAGGGGGATTAAACCACCACAGGGTTTGAGTGACGTGAGGGGTTTCACTTGATCCCTGCAGGTATCTGTTCCCTTTGGGGATTCAATCCCACGTAACCGAACAAGCCTTAACTTAGTTGGTTTTCTAGTATGAGAGAGACCCGAATCACCCATGCTTGATTTCCCTGTCCATAGTCCAGAACCATAATAGGAAGCTAATAACACATGAGCATGAGAGGCATCAGGTTTTATGTTTGCACCACTTAGACAAGTCACGCAAGAGGCTTCATCAACTTGCTTCCATGAAATCCTCACGGGTTTGCTAGCAGCGATAGCCGAGCCAACAGGAACGAGCCTAGTTGCACTACATCACAGCACATCACATAATCAGAAAGGAGAAAGTCGCGACTAATCATTGGTCGGCAATCACAGAGGAATGGACAGCTAACGAATGTGGTTGGTCATCTTGTCTCAACAGGAGCTTTTTGAACAAGCCCACACAGCTTTCTTATGATTTGTACGGTTGCATATATAGGATGGAGAAAATATAACTGACCAACAGGAGCTTTTTGAACAACAGCCACTAAATGGAGAAGCAGCAACAACAAAGCAACCCTTCACGTTTACATTTTTGTTTCGTTTTTCTAGTTAAGACAGTGGCTCAAGCTTTGCAACTATCCTGCAGATTGAATATGTTTGGAGAGTCCATGTTTTGTTCTGGTAAACAGGATCATAGTTCTTTGGGGGATGAAGAAGGAAGTGTACCAATTCTCTATTCAATGACGTAGAAACCTACCATATTTCAAAAAATGTTAAACTCAGCTTATTTTATTTCATGAGAAATTAAACTTAGCACAAAATAAAAGAAGTTACCCTTGGAAATTAGGAAGGAACATTATTTGCCGATTTTTCAAGAGGCTAAATACTATCCTTTAACTTTTAGAGATTATTATGAATGTAAGATTCTGTATTATAAAATTTAAACTATGAAGCTGTTTTCTTTTACGAACTTTCAAAACATCCTAAACATAGAAGCGCACATAAATCATGACAAGTGTTTTTTTTTCTTAGCATTTACTGCCCAAAAGTTAATGCTCAGAAATAACTGTAATTTTACGAGTTTGGAAGCAAGGCCTATGTGCGACCATTTCCCTCTGCTACTGACAATAGCAACGCATGCACCGTCGTACTAGCAAGCATCAGACAAGCATTGAATTCTCAACCCCTTTTCATTCCGAAAAAAAAATATCAATCTCTTTTTACAATTTTCATTTTCCAGAGCTTATTGCTTGCTGCTACTCTTGGGCCACCTTTGGAACCTTATATAAGTGAAAAAAACAGGAGGGAAGCAGGAAGCACAAACAAGCACGGGGCGTGATTTAGGAAAGACAAAAAAGTGGTAAACTCGGAAGTAATTGTGCTATCGCCCTTTGTGTTAACTCAGTTCGGTAGAGACCTCAAACATCCATGCCTGATTCCCCTTTCAACTGTCCAGAACCACATTTCTAGGAAGCTAACAGCAACACATGAGCATGGGAGGTATCAGGTTCCATGCTCGCTCCACTAGGGCAACTGCGCTGAGCGATGGAAGAGGCTCAGCTACTTTCTTGAAATCCCCATGGCTCAGATCAGCAGGAGCCCCAGCCCAGGAGGCAACAGGGGCCTGTGCACCTTCGAGCTGTGCCTGCGTGGACAGATTTGCCTGCAAAACAGTCCACCATCGAAACGGTGGTCATTTCAGGCTTTCCAAATGTGCCGAAGAGTGATGAGCTGCGTCTGTACCTTGCTGTCCTGGCTGTTGGTAGAGCATCTGCTCAGAGGAGCGAGGTGGTGCCAAAGAACTACACTACACTACTCAGGCAAAGAAATAGGTGAAGAAAAGATGAGTCTCAGTTTCAATGTCTCCGCACCTTTTGTATTTTTCGTCAATGTGTATTGAGTAGCAGTCCCCGCTCTTTCTCCTGTAGCCAGCGACTGTTGAAGCAACCTCCACAAAAAGGCCTTGAATCTTGGCTCTAGCGTCCTGTGCTTCCAAATTCTTTGCAGCAGATTGAGGACGTCATTGGGGAGTGCTCTGTTTCCCATTTGTGGAAGTGGTTGTTGTCTTTGAAAAGCTGTTTGTATGCCTTCTTTGATGTACATTGGCCCGAGGGCGCCAGTTTCCAGCAGAGGATATCATGTTCATCAGTGTGAGTGATATCCTGTTGAGCAAAGGCCGGCTACTATCTTAACTAGGTCAAGTGACTTCATTCTTGCAAGTACTGCATGAAAGCTGATTTACGCAATCATATTTGCATACATATAGTACAGGACTTTTAGAGTTCATATATAATATGAGCTAGTATTACGAAGACAATACTAACCAGTATTATGATCCAAAACAATACTAGCCTGTATTATGATCCAACGATCGAGACCAATTAATTGTATTTCACCCACCAACACTAGCTAGCATTTTGTTAAACTGAGGGTAATATCAGAAAAATAATAATAACAAACTACTAGTAATTATTTTTTTCGAAAGGTTAAATTATAATCTAACTATCCTAAGTGGAATAAAATGCAAATAGTCAATAAATAGTTTAAGTCCTAAATTACTCATAAGAATACTGGCTAGTATTGCCTTATGAACTTATAAAGTTCTCTTAAAATACAGCACTTCCTGTTCTACTGACTGATTCACCTTCTATTCGACCTTATATAAGCGAAACGCATAGTGTAGCAACAAGCAGAAGCGAGAGAGGCGGGGCATATGATGTAGGAAAGAGGCAAAAGAGGAAGGGAGGAATTCAGAACTTTTGTATCCCAGTTTCCTCTCATCTCTCTCTCTCTCTCTCTCTCTCTCTCTCTCTCTCTCTCTCTCAATCGTCCATGGTTTGATTTCCCTTTCCATAGTCAGGAACCCCGTGCCCTGTGCTAGTAAGTTAACAACGGATGAGCATGAGAGGCATCAGGTTCTACGTTTCCTCCACAATCACAAAGGCAACTCCAACCAGCCATGAAATCGGCTTCAGATACCTGCTTCCACGGGTTAGCTAGGATAGAACTGCCTGCTTCAACATTCAGAAAAGATAATGAACTGCCTGCTTCAACTTTCAGGAAACAGTTTATCCAATTGCCAATACATTTCAGTGAGCAGAGAAGGAAGTGCAAGCTAAACAAAAGTCCACCACAAACAAAAGCTCGAGCACTTTACCCATTGCAAAGCTCCAAGATCCCAGCTACGCATCCAACATCAACCACTGAACTTACATAGGTTAACTAGTAACTGCAGACTTTTGTACCACTACGGAGCAGAGAAGTCAAATGCTGAAGAAATATTCACTCAATACCTAAATATGATATTCAGAACACCCCTTGCAGGCCAAAAGGATTCCACAAAAACGCCACCTTCCAGTTGCACATGGTACCCTGCATCTGAGAAAAATCAGCAGGATTAGCAAACAACTTACGAAGATGCCGCAGACACAAAATGAGAGTGCTCTTGCATTCCAGCAGCACCTAGAATACCTTGACAGAACAGCATCAACCCTCGTCTTCCTCGACCTCGCCGTCCTGCACGAAGCCCCCTCCCATCTCGCAAATCCAGTCCCAGACCTTGGCCGGCACGGGCATCACCGAAAGCCGCGGCTGACGGAGCAGCGCGAAGTCCCGCATCCCCTCCACCTCGTCCGCCGCCTTCTTAATCGCCCCCAGGGAGACGGGCCACCGGAACTCCCCGACCGCGCGCACGTCCACGGCTCCGCCGGCCGCCGCCGCTTTCTCATCCTCGCCCTCGCCCTCGTACCAGGGCCGGGCGACCTCCACAACGCCGACAACGCGCCGCGACGCAGCCCCAGCGCCGGAGTGGTAGAACAGGCACTGGTCCCCGGGACGCATGGCACGGAGGTTGTTCATGGCTTGGTGGTTGCGGACGCCGTCCCACGGCGCGGTGCCGCCCGGGGCGCCCGCCTGGTCGGACCACGACCACTCGCCTGGCTCCGTCTTGAGGAGCCAGTACTGGACGCCGGTGGAAGGGGTGGTGGAGGCAGGCTGCACGGTCGATTTCGCTTTCCTCGGCATCCTGTGTTGGGTTAACTTCAGGGCTCCGGCGATCGCCGGAGGAGCCGAGGTTCTTCTTGGATTGGCGGGAAAAGGAGGCGGCGAGGGCTTGTGGCGCGCGGGGAATTTCTGTGGCCACAGTTCCGTAGTCTTGCTCATAGAGCGGACAAGTATCGGCTGATATGGGCCGTGCCGTATACAGAGAAATCCGATTTGGGCCCGCATGAAACCACGTAGGCCAGCTTTGTGTCAACGAAATCAGCCTGAATTAAAAAAAAAGGTTAACAAAAATTATGGTCTATTTCAACTCATTTTGTGCATTATTACACAATCTTCTCTTCCAGTACTAAAGCTCAGGCAACTAATTCAACCAATGTTAACAAAAAATGAAGCTAGCTCATAATGTCATCAAAAGGAACTAGTTATATTGTCATGAGTTACAGGGTGTTTGGTGGAGACAACTGTGTGATGACGATACAGCAAAGGCCGGGACACTTCGTTTAAGTTGAACCAGTTTGTCCTTCCTTTGCTGCCTCCTGTTGCTCCTGTTGCTGCTTCTCTGCCCAGTACTTCTGAAGCGGTGGTCCAAATATAACATTCCCAGAAATCACTCCAATCCTGTCACATGCAGAAAAGAAAGGACGCAAGATAAACTTGACCATAACAGGAAGTTATGCCCGCCATGTGAAAGTAGATGTGCAATTGTGACGGTAATGAAGAAAGCACCAAGGAATAGGGTTCTCAAATCCAAACATATTAGTCAAAGAGAAATAGCCACAACATAAAATCAATAATAGGCATGTATAAGCCTTACTATTAGGGAAATGAAGCAATTGTTTGGATGCCAATTTCCAAGTGAAATTTCTACTGCACAGAACCTTCCTACTTCATGGTGTCCCAACTCCCAGTTATAGATGACTCTATGCTTTACTATCTGGCTTTACCATCATCATTTCTACCAGCTCCATATATGCATGGCCAGGTATCCTAGGTCAAACAAACAGCAAACAGATGGGAGCTATATTACAGATAACTATCCTGACCGAGCATAGTTGCAATAGTTATTTTATTATGATGCTCTTGATACAAAATACTAGCTCCCAATTAAAGAGGATGTCCATGCACTTAACGGTTTCATAGTATTTCAGAGCTCATATTTAGCACAAGTTTTCTAGAACACAATCCCAAGACATTTTCCTCCATGCATCAGGATTCAGGAGTCTGGAAATGTTTATTAATCCAACGT
The DNA here is from genome assembly GCA_012490785.1 of Eragrostis nindensis. Taxonomy (NCBI): domain Eukaryota; kingdom Viridiplantae; phylum Streptophyta; class Magnoliopsida; order Poales; family Poaceae; genus Eragrostis; species Eragrostis nindensis. The sequence continues at coordinate 138,007 of JAAXCT010001098.1, read as the reverse complement.
CATATTACTTGTTTAACACTTAGAAATCCTTGGGCTGTAAGTTGAATCAAATTAGTATAACGTCCTGCACGTTAAGGAGCTATTTGGTTTTAATAAAGTGAAAACATTTGCACACATCCTCCACAAGTTCAGAATTATCTTGGTTACATCGCCAAATTATGAAATAATTTACTCAGTTCTGCTTAAACTTCGCAGGCCCAGGAATTAAGTCAACCAAGAATAACCGACTAGCAGGATCAGATTACATTGTATTTCAGAGTAAAAGGATGCAGATGGCTAAATTTTAAAGTAACTGGCTAACATGAATTGCAACTGTTAGAATAATATGATGCATTGTATTGATTATCGATAATAGACCCAATGGGTTACAATATCTAGGGTGACATGACTCGATCCTCGGCTAGGATAAGGACTCTACAAGTAGAGTCCTATACTCTTACTACTATATCCTTAACAAAAACCACCGAAATAAGCAATTTCTTAGATTATTACAAGAAGTGGTCTTCGATTAAGTGTTAACATTTCAATCACAAAGCTATGATATCCCCCGTTAAATGCGTTCCATGACATGTTGAAGACTTGAGGTTGACTAAAATTAAACACTTCATTCTCGGATTACAATGTCACTTTAAAACTGTCACATCACCTAACAAATGAAATTGAAAAGCTGGCAGCAAGAGATGCTTGTAACATGAGTGAGCCCTACTTCAGACCAACTTTCATCACCACAAATCTGCAACACTTCTATAGAATACAAAATGAACATGGAGATCACCTAACCCTAATCATCAAGTATTCCATTTGCAGCCCGATTTTCCACTCCTCATTCCTCAACCATTGCATTTGCCAAGCACTAGCAGCCGGATTTTAGGACACACACTGTTCTATGTTAGGATGGAAGCTGCAACTAGGCAATAGAAACTTCAAGAACAAGCCCATCAGCATAGTAATCTCATTCCATCAGGAAACCTACTCCTATGGCTCAAAAGCGTGCCCGGCGTAGCTTCGCACTAAACCTAATCAGAACCCCCACAACCTTTTCGCAGAGGGGCTATACTACGCGCCGGAGCAAGAGCCGAGGTTAGTCCCAAAGAGAGGGGATCCAGAAACGGAGGAAATCAACATAACAAGGACCCCAAAAATCGAATCTTGCGGTGCCAGCAAGAAACAAGCACATCATACAGAAACAAATCAGCAGCGAGTCTGAACTGGCAACCGCCTAGCGACATACAGAGGGCCCGTGAGAGATACAATAGCAACAGATGAGAAATTTAGAAAAGTTTAGGGGACTCACACGACGGCGCCGGCGACGAGGGGAAAGGAGAGCCGCATCCTGATTTCCTGATCTCTGTTTTCTCCTCCTCCAGGACAGAGAAAGCAAACCCCGCGGACCTGACCGAGATGGCCACGACCAGCTTGTCATGGGCCTGACCAAGATGACCACGACCCAGTTGCTCAGATTTCAGAACTGGGCATTTGGGCCTGATCCAAGTGATGCTAGAAATCAGGATTGCCCCATCTGTTTGGTTTTCCTATTAAACTTCAGAGCTGGAAGTTTCATTTTTCCCATATGTATAAATTATTTTTGTCCTTTCTCATAGAAAATAGAGATACCAAAGTCCCTCAATCTACTACCGCTTAATGGTTTGGGTCTTCTATAGATGACATGAGTTTTCCTACATGTTTTAGGCCCTGTTTGGCAGCAAGAAACGTTACAAATTTAAGCTTGAATCACTTGAATTCCTACCAAATAGTGTGTTTCGTTAAGTGAGTCAGATCAGGAGGGACAAACATTTCTCCCCTTTCGCACTACAAAGGAGAACAAGCAAAAAAGGTGTTTCCTGACTTTGATTCACATCTTTCTATTTCAAATACCATCCTCTCATTTAAAATGCAACCAATGAGTCAAACGATTCCAAGAAGTGATTTTTTTTTTTCAACAGAAAAAGTTCATGAGAGAAACTGAATAAAAAACGTTCCTAAAGAGAATTTGGAACCACACTCAACTTTTGATGGTACAACGTTCAATAAGAACGATGCTATAGCTTTCGCAAAAAAAAGAAAAAAAGAACGATGCTATAGGTCCGACTCCTAAAATCAAGCGGTTCAGAGATTAGGAGCCAAGTGACACGATGATTCACGATCATTGATCAGTCACAATCGAATGGCAGTCGGACCAAGGAGTCGGACGTGAAGCCATTCCGATTCAATAACCAACATCTTCTCAGATGCAAGTGCCAAGGACTCAGATTTTGATGGACAATGCATCTCCATTGACGAAATTTTGCTCAGTGGATTTTGTTCTTTTTTTGATTAAAACCTGCTCCATGTAAAGTAAAATACTAGGAAAAGCCCATATGCGACGGCGCAAGTTTGTGAGTACCTCTTTATATCCGACCTATTTGTATGACCATGTTCTATAAGTAGAGATCCAACGTCTTAAATAACTTTGTAGTGGTTCACTTGATTTTAGAACCATTAGATCTCTAACTGTAATACGCGGTCGTAAAATGAGTCGGACTGAAACATTTAGCCAAGTCTGCATATACAAGAGAACTCACTTTTTCATGTAACTCACCTGCTTCATGGTTCTGTTACTGAGGTGTTCATCTATTTCATTTTTGGGGGCAACAACACATTTCAAGATTCAAACATTTAAAACTTCATCTTGTCTTACGATTAGTCGAACAATATGTAGCTCCGTGGTGCCATGATGGAGAGAGCACCTTTCTTTTTCCCTTTGGGCGCCATCATGCCAGTCCAGCCGTTTATTTACGTCCGTGACATTATTTATGTGTACCTAATGCGACCCCATGCCATCATCTTACCACGGAAGATACTGGTCTACTTACTAGCACGTACTTTTCTATTAGTGGCCACCGAATTTTATCAGCGCCTTCTTTGATCAGCAAGGTTGCAAGAGAGGCAAATAAGGGTAGAAACGGAATATCGATGATCCTCTGGGAAACATTCATTAAGGGTAAACATAGAAAAATTGGCAGAAAATCTAGTGCTTATGTGCTAACTGACCGTAAGAATAATCTTGAAAATTGGCTGCTCCTGGCACTTAAATATATATTGTAAACCGGAGTTCAAATTAACAAACTACGGTAGCAAAGTGCCAAGAATATATATGCACCGTGCCATACAGCAAACGTCCTCTTTGTTTTCTCAACATTGCTGAAAATCATCATCAAAAGGCTTAGAGTACAAGACATCACTCCATCAAACAGGTTGCCACCACGTACGGCTGTTTAACAAAAAGTTTTGCCGGAGGGGCAAAACAGTAAACAACGGCCGGAGGCTTTAGCCATTGGCGCCAAGAAGAGAAGCTTCGTGCGCCTCTTCTTTTCTTTCTCTTTTAAACAAAACACAAGCCTAAAGGTGTCGAGCCGGTTGGCCTTTCTGCTTCCTCCCACTACTCCAAGCCATCACCCGCCGTCGTCGCCATTGCGGCGCTCACCTCAGCTCGGCGGCGGATGCCAACCCTCACGTCTGATCCCATTGCGTCCCAGCGGTGGTACGCTCCCTTCTGCGGCCGCCCCGGCGGACCGCGCACGCGCCGGCCGCCGTCGTCCGCCTGGAACGGGCACGGCTGCGGGTGGCCGCCGCTGGAGCGCGTGGCCGGTTGGGTCGGCGGCGGCATCGCCGCTGTGTTCTTCGCGTCCCTGGAGCGGTGCTCGTGCGTCAACGTGCGCACGCAGGACGACCTCCTCGACGACGAGCAGAGGGACTCCGAGGCGCCGCTCATGTTCGACAACGGCAACAACGGCATCGGCTGTTCCACGGCCGGCAGCGCCACCGTGGGCAGGAGGGGAGCAGGCAGGAGGAGCGACAAGACCAAGGCGAACGGCGGCGGTATTAGCTGTTATGGAGATTAATGTACGATAATTAATGTTCTGTTTACTTTACCGCCGTTACTTCTTAAGCTGATGCGTCCTATTCCACGCTCTTGTTGAAATTTGGTCTTGTAAGGGATCGAAGCAGGGATCTTTCTTTCTGTTCAGTCACGTATGTATATTAATATGTTGGTTGTATCCAAGTGGCTTCAAAATGTATGCCTGATGTAATTTACTCAGTTGGACTATTAATTATTCAGTTGTCTGTATACTTAGTTACAGATCTCAGTCGCATTCTCTACTAGTGTTCTCCGCATCACCAGGAATTGTTTACTTGGGATGGTTATGTATGTAGAAAAATTTAAGCATCTGTATCAAGATTCATTGCAACTGCTGAGGATAGTTTTCACCAAAAAATAAAGTGATGAAGATAGTCAATTGAGATAGCTATTTATAGAGCATGTAACCTAGACTGTGAGATAGCGCATTGCATGTGCCATTGTGGTTACAACTTTAGCACCATATAATTATGTTTGCTGTTAAATAAGTTGGGAAAAAATAAAACATAGTGGTTGTCTAAAAGTTCATTGTAGCTTGTAATCAATCACTTGGCTTTAACCAGGGCAAGATATTGGAGGAGAGTAGCTAGCAGACATGGTGGGAGTTAAAACTAGCACACGATGCTCAAACATCAGCTTTTTTTTTTGAACGAATCAAAACGTCACATAAACAAAAATGAGGTAGTGCTTGTGTTCTTTTCATGTATTCTTTTTTTCTTTTTCTTTTTTTTGCGGTGGGTGTTCTTTTCATGTATGTTGTGGCTTACAGTGGCAACTGTTGATCTAGATAATTTTTGGGAAGAAAAAGATATGAACATTGATGTGCCATCTCCATCAAAATGAAACCTGCTTCGGGACAACCGATTTAGCTCTCAATCTAAACAGAGTAGCACAGAAATGGACTTGATGGCCTCTAGCCTGAAAGCCTAGCTCCAGGTCAGCAGCAGGTGCGAGTCTCTTTAGAGCAAGGCCAACAAGTTTGTCGAATCGACCAAACATGTCCGTCTTCAGCCAGCACACGCGACGAACTCCTTCAACAGACGCGACGCGCGAAGTCTGCAAAATAAATATTGTTTATCTCACTGGGTTTCACCTCCTCCTCCATGTGTGGGTCCTATGAACTGTGGAAGAGCATGAATCGACGGTCGCGGCTGCCAGCGACAAGTGAACGAATCTTTCGATTTCTCTCTCCTTCACAATAGTATTTTAAGTGAGGTATCGGTCGATACGCCTTTTATTGGGCTTGCTCTTAGGCCACACTGCGTTGCACCTGATCCTGTCAGCACTTAAGAGCATGGCTTATGGTTTGGCCGGCAGCGAGCGTTTCGTGACGAGCAGTAGTGGCGAGGCCCGCAGCTGTTTAATGTTTTGTGGCAGACGTGGATGAGATTGAGTGGAGGATCGATGGTCAGCTGAATAAAAAAAGAGATATCGCCAGCACAAGCGGGCGTGTGGTGAGTCGGCAGCTGCTCTCTCTCTCCTGCTTTCTCTCTCTTCCTCATTGGTTCAAGCCGGCCGAATGATGTTTATAATAATGCTTGATCTTAGAATTAAGTACCAATCACCATGTAACACTAATTATCTTTTTTCAGGGGAATGTAACACTAATTATCATTTTTAGGGGAATGTAACACTAATTATCTTTATTTAGGGAATGTAACACTAATTATCTGGGGAAGCCATACTCGATGTAAGTGTAACTGATAACATGAGCCCAGCCCCCTGATTCTCGCAGACCGCAGCATTGCAACATGTTTTCGATATCTCGTCAGGCACGATGAGTCCGCACCGGCAGCTCCTGCTCTGCCGCCCCCGCCCTAGGGATGGCAATTCGGGGCCGGGTACCGGGTACCCGCCGGGTACCCGATCCGATGGGGCCGGGCATGGGTGGTAGTTTTCACCCGTGGGTGGCACCCGTGCCCGACCCGGGCTGAGACGGGCACGGGGCGGGTTTTTTTCCCTGCCCGTGGGTTGCCCGATGGGAACCCGAAATCAAACAACTTCCTTGTGTTTAGCTGGCCCAAGTAGAATATTTCAGCCTACTAGTGCCCCTCGTCAACCCAACAGCCCAAATAAAAAGAACAGCCCACCACCGCAGCCTGCAGCCAAGTTCTGTAGCAGCCTCACACCACCGTATGAACACATGTCCAGCCCAAAGCCGAGACAACCTTATCTCTTCACCACGTCTTCCAACCTTATCTCCTCCCACCAAATCTCTCGCCTCTTCTTCTTTCTCTGGGTTCTGGCACATCGACGCAGAAGGCTTGGAGCTGGACGGTCTCGACCTCGATGCTCAGCAGGCAGAGTAGCAGACGAGCGAGGCTCTGGCTCGACGTAGCACAGAGGCGGCGCGCAGGCGCGGCAGGCAGGCCGAGGCGGCGCGGCGCGGCTGCTCAGCAGCCAGGCAACGCAGCGCAGCGCGGCGAGCGGCGCAGCAGGCGGGCGCGGCGGAGCAGGCAGGCGACGCGGCACGGCTGCCGATGCGGCTGCGCAGGCAGGCGTTGCGAGGCTAGCTACCCGACGCAGAGGCAGAGCCGCCACTCGCCGCCCGACGACGCCGCTCCAAGCTGCCTCGACGCCCGACGACGCCGCTCCATGCCGCTCCAAGCCGCCTCGAGGCCACCCTCGACGACGCCCTCGACGCCGCCTCGACGCGACTGGCTACCCGCCGGGTACCCGGTACCCGCCCCGATACCCGACGGGCACGGGGCCGGGTGGGGATTTTCGCCCACGGGGCCGGGGCCGGGTGGGGATTTTTACCCGACACACATGGCGGGGCGGGCATGGGTATGCTCTACCCGGCCCCGTCCCGTCCCGTTGCCATCCCTACGGGGACCTCATATATGTTCTACGGTTAACATACGATAGATGAGCCCAATAGCCCACTAAATCTGAACAGCCCAGCTCAAGTCAGAGCGTTAACATTTTGAATCAGAAGAGTCAATATTTTTGTAGTTCTATTTCAACATTTTTAAAATAAAATCAACATTTTTATAAAAAATGTTGACCACAAACAAAAAAATGTTGACATAGTATAAACAAAATGTTGACATAGTATATTTAAAATGTTGACGAAAATTTTAAATTTTAAAAAATTCAAAAAATATTCATATTAGATCTCATTTTGTAGAATTAATTGTAACAAACACGTAGGTTCAAACGAATTCGAAAACAGACTTACGGTTTAGGAGAAAAATGCGTTTAAAGTTTGAAATTCGTTTCTTTTTCTCCCACGTCCCACCCGCCCCAATCAGAGAGCGACACGTGGCAGCTTCTTAGCCATCCCTTTCTCCACCTGCGCGAATCTGAGCCGTTGCACGAATCTCAAACACTGTTCTATCAAAACTTAACCATAACCCGCCCTACACATAGTATCCACCATCCCTACCCCGCCCTGATTAGCCGTGATGTTTTCTATACAGTTGAGGCCCAAAACAGTTTCAACAGCCCAATACGATTCTCGGCCTTAAGGCCGAAGCAGAATTTTGTTTCTCAGCCCGCTAAGTTTCTTCATTTTCCAAGAATGCACCATGCGGTGTCATTTTCCAGGAGATACGAAGTTCCTCATTTTTCACAAGCTCTGCTGATTTAATTGTTTGTTTGATCCCCGTTCACAAGTGGGGAAATGTAGGACCTTATTATGATGATTTGTTCTGACTCTGCTAATGTTATGTTACCTCTCTTGTAGCCACCGAAGACGTTCCTTACTGTGATGGTTTGGCTTGAGGACAACAGATAGTTTTTTTTTAAGCTAAGCAAAGGTGCCTTTGTATGCAAAGCAGCGTGACAAAAAAAAAAGTTTCAAAATCTAGTGGGCAAAGGTTGGTTTATTTTGATTTTTTTTGTCCTAGTGCTAGCAAAGATTACATTAAAAACCACATCTGTACGTCACCCCCGCATGCTGTTTGCACCGTTTGAGGTTTCTAGCGCTTTTCTCTCCGTGTGCACAAATGAAAGCTAAAATCCAAAACAAGTCAATAAAATAGCACAAGCACTACTATTTTCATATTACTCTTCACAATTGCTCACCTGAACCTGTAACTAAATAGGGTAACAAAAGAATAGGTTAAATTAAACACCAGTCAAAAAGGCCCGCAAAAAGAAAAGTCAAAAAGGCAAGGGAAATCTATGGCTCTCCAACTATATGACCGAAAGGCCCAGACCTGTCTGCTTTGGTTGGATTGGCACCTGTTCCAACAACCCAAGTTCATTCCCCATGGCTCAGGCACAACCAAAACTGCTCACATGCAAGGCTTAAGCAAAGCTAAATTCAGTATCCAATCTAATTCCCAAAGCACTATCAAGCGGCTTTATCCCCAGACGCTGATGCACCCCATGTGTCTGGCTCAAATATTGCATTACAAGCCCCATTCGCCCCTAGGTGCCAAGCTATGGACTTGTACTGCTCGTGCTCATGCTTGCAACCAGCTCGACATGAATAGACTAGCATATGGAGGAGCTTTGGAATGGTGACACCTGTAATATTGCAAGACTTGAACCTCTTTGTCACAGACTCAAAGCGATGTCTCCATTGCAACTAAAAGCACTCTTGTTTCCTTGGCCCAGCAACAACTGACACTTATAAGCAGTTCAACTGCAAATAAATAAAGAAGCATAGAACATCAACCTAGTGGCACACACACCTTAAGCTGATCAGGATGTATATATTTGGACAATGTATTTGAGTAGTGGACAAGTGTTCATTGAACGTAGCCAGGTGACTTTATGATATGAACACGTACCATGCGCTTTGGTGAAGCAAACTCATGGCCTGTCGTTACTCGATCGTTGTATATAAAAAGTTAAATCGTAAGTGGTAACTGTATGGATACTGTGCTTGTGGACAATTTGTGAGCTGGCGAGTGTTGAGGTGAACTGAGACATGCAGACGCACCTCTTCTCTGTTTGGTCTTCGGTGAAATGATCTGGTGGTACATCTTAATATAGAAGCTTTGCAGGATTTTGCCAGGAGTAAGAGATTGGATACAGATGGAGCAATTTTGCCTTTGCCCTAATCAAGTTGTTCTGATGTTTGTCTTAAATTTTCATGATGTTCACATCTGAGGTATCGATCGTGCTGTCCAGTGGTTCAGCATATCCTGATATCCTCGGTAAAGGTTCTTAATCTTGTTCTAAAGGTTCGTCTTTGTACCCCTTTTTAGAACCAGATGGTAAATTCTACTAATCCGTTCTTGTTAAAGAATTGACCGGGTCTGATTTAGTCCAAAATCATTAAATAATTAAGCACCGGGATAACCCTTCTTCCTTCGTGGTTAAGCTTAAAATCTCTTACGCTTGGGTCATCTTCCGTCGAAATCACGTAGCATACATCGCTCTCTCCCCAACTTGATGCATTTCTCAATCTTAAATAGTTATATCACGAACTAAAGCTAACCGTGAGCTATCGGCCGTTGCCAGATATACCAGGTTGCTTTTGTCTTTGCGTCGAAAGTTTAGTCGATCAGACGTATTCTTTTTATCAGATGTATCGCGTTGGAGCCTGTGCCGACGAAGTGTCGCAATACCAGAACAGTGTTTGATGATGGATGCTCGTCAGATCATGCGCTGGGTCTGAGACGTCAAAGTGGCTGTGACAAGAACGGTGAATGCTGAGTACTTGAGAATTTAGGACAACCTTGCAACTAAAAAATTACTACAAACTAGACGTACAGATTCAGCTGGAAAGCACCCAGGATGTAATTTTCTGTGTTTGATCTCTTTGGAGCTTGCTCCGTTTTCCCTGCTTCTCATTCCTCTCTCTGATGTAACCTGTTGACTTGAGCTTTCAATATATGGTTCAGGTAGGCAATTCGCCTACCGTAGTTGCCTCAAAAAAATAATAAAAAAATCAGCTGGAAATGGTTCCAGATGGGGCAGTACTCAGCATCCGAACTCCGAAGGTACACCGTCGCTGTTGGACTTCTGAAAGATTGAAGAAACAGGGGGATGCAAAACCATGGGAATCTGTTGCTGTGGCGCATTTTTACAGTAGGGAGTGCTGGTTCAAAATCGACCGCTACATACGGCATTGTTGGCATCCTCATTTCAGTGATTGACGTTGGTGGATCACACTGAGGAAACAGCTCACATTCTTGAGCAAAGATCACAGCCGGCCGAATTGCATTACCTCACGGGCCCTACGATCGATTTGCTTGGTTTTTAATTTGCTGCGAATCTATAAAAGCACACATCACCAACACCAACCACTATTATATACTATGAACCTCTCATCATAATCAAGTAACCAAATATCGGAATTACCCCTGTTAAACCCCTCTATAAATACGCCAGCCCTTGACTTATTCCCTCCCTTTTCCCTCGCACCCTTCCTTCTAAGTACCAACCAGTCCATCATGGCGCTGCCGTGCTCTACTACCACCCAGCAAGCCTTCGCGGCGACGATGGCGGCGCCACGGCATGTTGGGCTGGGGCTGGGACGCAACGACATTGTCAACCAACACCCGGTTCAATACCTGCAAGTGTCAGCCTCACTGCCGCCGGAGGCGATGGAGGCGAACACCGACGCGCGGCGCCGCCTCCGCCGGCGGATCTCCAACCGGGAGTCGGCGCGCCGGTCGCGCGCGCGGAAGCAGCGCCGCCTCGACGAGCTCCGGGACGACGCCGCGCGCCTCGAGGGCGGCAGGCGCGAGCTCGCGGCGCACGTCGAGGCCGCGCGCGGCCGCGTGGCCCTGGCGCGGCTCGCCAACGCCGGGCTGCTCGCCGAGGCCGCCGCACTGACCCGCCGGCTCGCGGCCGCTCGCCGGGCGCTCGTGCTGCGTCAACTGTACGCCGCAGCGACCGCCGCCGGAAGCTGCGGCGTCGGACTCGACATCGAGCAGACCATTGCCTCGCTCATTGCATAGCGAGAGGAAAATGCCTGCAGTGGTGCGCGCATGAGATCAGCTGCTCGATTCGATCTCGAGCTGTCGAGCGAGTGTACCTTTCTCTGGTCGGGAAAACGGCCAACAAAAAATGCCGTCACGTACGTAAATCATGAAAATCATGTGGATACCGTCATAAACTATCTGCGCGGAGTTAAGCGTCAATTGGCCACCATTTGACAGCTTAAACGGTCGCCGTCGAACGATTTGGCTCGATCAAATCTTGCGCGATCAATTATAGACTTGTAGTAGTTTTCTGGTTGACGATCGAGTGGCATGCATGGGCCTCCAGCTAGCTGGAGCGCATGTCCTTGTTTATAGTATGCTGATTAAAGCACGGACAGATGCTGTCAAGTCAAGGTTAACCCCTCACGCCCATCGTGAGTCGTGATCATCGCTCTCTGCATGGTGGCGTTAATGTCGTTTTCTGTCTATGTGGGTGGGCGGTCGCCGTCGCCACGTCGAAAGCGGATGCAGCTTGTGATACGCCTTCGGAACCGCGGTTTCAGATTCGGTAATGATCCTGGGCCCTTTCGTTCGACTACTTACTTGCCGTGCTATGCTGCTGTGCCCTGGCGGCCAACTTACACTCCTCAATGGGCTTTCGAATGTGGCCCAACTGACAGATCCTGTGACCCCTATTTCAGCCCGTTTTCACCCGAGAATTTCCTTTTTTTCTTTTTCGTTTTTGTTGAAATAATCATGTGTTCTTGCTCCTTATTGTGAAAAGCAGCAGAGTGTTAGATAATCAGACGCGGAAGCGATTCCCCAAGAACACAAACGCCAAATCACAAGATCACAGAAAAGAGAACGACACGAGACACGATGTTTTTTAACGAGGTTCAGCGATGTGCCTACATCCTCGGAGCATGACTACGGGCGCTCCGAGGATGTAGGCATATCGCTGAACCTCGTTAAAAAACATCGTGTCTCGTGTCGTTCTCTTTTCTGTGATCTTGTGATTTGGCGTTTGTGTTCTTGGGGAATCGCTTCCGCGTCTGATTATCTAACAAGTGGTATCAAGAGCCAGATTCACGGGAGAAGATCACGGGAGACATGATGGAGATGTTCCACACCGCGTAAAGCTTGCACGAGATGTCTGGGGAGGGACATGGCGCAAGGTGGAGCATGGCGGCGATCGACGACTCGATCGGTGGAGTTGGACACTTCGAGCATGGCGGCTCGAACCGTCTGATGGGCTGCTGTTCGATAGGGGTCAATCAGACGTGATGGCCAAGTTCGACGGTGCGGCCGGAAGACGTCGCGGGCAATGGCGGCGGCTTGGACTCGCGATCATATTGACGGGTGGTCGATCATGATCGGAGCGGCTGTTGTGTGCTCAAATTGGAGCAGCGACGGCGATGACGTAAGTCATGGTGGACTTGGCGTGTTGATGGAGCAGTTTTGTTTCTGGTGTTGCGCGATGACGGCGTTGGTGCGTGGTGCGCGTGCTGGACTCGGCGAGCTGGTGGCGGCGGGCTGCACGGATTGCCTAGGGCACAGGGTTCCACGCCGTGCAACGGTGCGAGAACCAGGTGTCCGTGGAGCATACGTGCCGTGACGTGGTGGAGTCGCATGCGAACTGGAGTTGGAGGGCGCGTGCGTGCATGTTTTGGATTGGAAAATTGAGTGCATGCATGCATGGGTGCTGGAAACGTGGAAGATAAGGTATGGCCCGCATGTGTTTGATTAAGGAATTGAGGAACCATGTTGAGATGTGCCATGGTTCTCGATGATGATGAGTAATTGACAACCGTGTTGATTTGAGTTGACATGAGGTTTGGGTTGAAATGCGGGACTTTGAGGGTTGCATAAGCATATGCATGATTATGTTTATGGCTAACCGAAGTTGGTGCAGGTGTTGGGATGATTGGCGGAGAAGGAAACATGTTTGCTTGTCTACGGATGTGTAGGTCAATGGAGTCAACTTGATGGTCAACGGCAGGAGGATCGGGAGGACCAAGCGAAGGGTCCCGACGGGCTGGGATCGAGGAGGCTTGGGTCCGGGCGATTGAGAGGCCGGGTGAGGTCAAGGGTGATCCACACCGTACACGTGGCGGACAAGAAGCACGGAGGGTTTCGCGGTTTGGCCTCAAAACCGTGGAGGTGATGAAGACGGCGTGTCGACCAAGGTCAAGAGGCGAACGGGAGGCTGGTGCAAGTGAAGGGTCCCGACGGGCTGGGACCGAGGAGACTTGACGGCGAGGTTCGCGGGACGAGGTGACACACGTCGACATCGGGATGGTTTCCCGGTTTGGCCTCAAAACCGGTGGTCGACGGTTTCCCGGTTTGGCCTTAAAACCGGCAGTGATGGTTTCCCGGTTGAGCCTCAAAACCGGTGGTGGACGGTTTCCCGGTTGAGCCTTAAAACCGGTGGTGGACGGTTTCCCGGTTTGGGCCTCAAAACCGGTGGAGGGTGGTTTCCCGGTTTATGCCTCAAAACCGGCGGTGGACGGTTTCCCGGTTTGGACCTCAAAACCGGTGGTGGAAGTCACGCTTTGAGAAGCGTGCAAGGCGGTTTCCCGGTTTAGGCCTCAAAACCGGCGGCGACGGATGGAGGTGCATGTGGCACCATCGTGGAGGTGGCTTCGAGGTGAAGCTACGGTGTGAAAGCCCCGACGGCGTTCGGGTGGAGGAGAAAAAGTTGGACGGAAACGTCCTTATGTGTTGTATGGGTGTGTTGTAGTGTGAGGGGCATTTCCGGGATGTGGAAATGTCCAAGGAGATAAGGTGGGTGGCTGGTTGTGGCTGCCCCCTTGAGCCTTCCATTTGTGTGTGTGGGAGAGGGCTTGAGAGAGAGGAGAGAAGAGAGGGGAGAAGAGAGGAGATGGCTCTTTGATTGAGCTTTTTGTCATCTCTAGTTTGTGTGTGCTAGGGAGTGGCTTGACATCTACATCTTTGAGCAATACATAGCATCAATTCATCCTCAAAGTGTTCTCCTCATCTTGAATCCCGAATTTCTTATTTTCCCCATTTTCGGAGCTATTTTCGGGTGATTTTCGATTCGCCTTTTGTGATGCGTTTTTGGGCGGATTTCTTAGGGGATCTTGGTGCTAGGATGTGCTAGAACAACCCTTGGTAGGTCCTTGACCGAATCCATGGCATGAGCACCTTCGATTTGAAGATTTGGTGAAGTTTCCTCTCTTGTTCATCCAAACCCTATCCTTCTTGATAGAATCCAAAATCTGCATGGAGTTCTTAGGGTTTTTGGTGTGATTCTTGTTGTATGATGTTCCCCATCTCAAGACGAAGCTATGGTTCAAATTTCGTGATTTTTGGAGGTCGTTTGACCCGGTTTCGAGATTTTTCTTGAGCTTGCGCGCGTGCTGTCCTGACAGGGCCGGATTATCCGGCAAGTTGCCGGAGTATCCGGTGGCCGGAGTGTCCGACAAGTTTTTGGAGTGTCCGGTACTTTCCCAGGTCCGGAGTATTCGATAGTTGGCCGGATTATCCGGTGGGAGGTCTCTGTTTTGACTTTTTCAGATCATCTTTTTGAGTGTGTCTTTGCTTGATTTGCTTCCGCAAGTGTTTGTATCTCTTCCACAATCATTCCTAGGGTCAACACATCACGTTCCATGTGTGTGTGTGATCTTGGTGGTTGTTCTTGAGGTGGGTTGGGATATAGGCCAAGTTCTTGTGAAGAATTTTTATCGGCTCCCATTCACCCCCCTCTGGTCGCCTTCTCGGTCCTTCAATTGGTATCAGAGCCGGTTTGATCACTTGTTGGCTTTTACCGGCCTTGTGATCCATAGGCGACCTTTTGCACTTGCTTGTTCGTGCTTCGGCTATTTACTAACGCTAACCGGTGCTTAATTCATGGCGCCAAGTGCTCGCTCTCGTTTGTCTTTGTCCTCAGGTTTGGATAGGTGTGGAATTGCTATTGAGGATGGGACCAAGAAGAGTCGAGTAGTGGATGCTTGCAAGGGTGATCTTGAGGAGAATGAAGAGGCGGACCTCACGGAGGAAGAACTTAAAATGGTCGAGCTTTTCAAGCTTTCAAGACGCGATGAGATGTCTCATGAGGATCTCATCTCCGAGCTTTTCAAGATGAGCCAAGGTAACCTTGTCAATGGCATTGTGGGCTTATTCACTACGGTTCAAGCTTGTGATGCTAAAATTGCCAAACTCAAAAAGAAGTTGAAAACCTCGATGCCTAGTGATGAAGGATGAGCGTGTCGGTGTATTGGGAACCAGGGTCCCCACTCCCCCGGTCAAAAGGCCGGCCTGAGTCCATCTTGGGCCGAGGCAGGCAGCCACGCGCTAAGTGGGCCGAAGCGGCCCAGCAAGAGGGCGCGGAGCGCCGGGCTCCCGAGCGGCTCGCAGCCACGAGCCGTGGGGCGTTGCCACGTGGCTACGCCCTGCGACCTCCGCGACCCGCCGCGGGACGCGGATAAGGGCGGGGCCCCGCGAGCTTGTGGGGGCCTGGCACGTGGCGACGGTGGTTCGTGGCGCCTTGATAGCGCCGCGCCTCGACGAGACACCCCGGGATTTCGTGCGGCTACGGTGCGCGCGGATCCGGGGCGCGGGGATTTCCTCGCGGAGCGGTCCCACTTGCCAGCGACTGCCCGCGCGGCCGCGCGGGCGGGTCGCTGGACTTCAATGCGCGTGCGCCTCACGCAGGGCCGCGACTGATGGGTGTGACCCGACCAGTCGTAGCCCTGTAGCGCACTGTTCGGCTGACAGGAGGGCGTGGGCTGACGAGCGCCGCCTGCCGCCATACGGCGCGTCGCTTGGACCGGGGGGTTGTTCGGTGCATCCGCCCCCTTTCCGCGCGCTCGCCACTCCGGGCGCCGCGCGCGTGCTGTACGAGCGATGGGACAAGACGACGGGAGTCAATCGAATAATGAAGGCAGGCGAGCGAAGCCCGCTGACACTGGACAAGACGCCCGGCATCTCGGGCGGAGAGGGGCCGCCAACCGGCGCCCCCATAACGGCCCATGAACGGGTCTGGCCTCTCCTTGCACTATAAAAGGGAGTGCCTTGTACATGAAACCAACAGACAACACTTGAGCAATACCAGACAAGCAGGACGTAGGGTTTTACACCTCTGGTGGCCCGAACCTGGGTAAAACTGCTTGCGTTCTTCCTCTTTCTCGTGCGCGATTCCAACACTTAGAACCGTTCGCTCCCCTCCGAATCTCAAAGGGAGGCCGTGCTAGGCCCCCATTTGCCGTGGTTTCCACACCTCGACATTTGGCGCGCCAGGTAGGGGAGCGTCGTAGTTCCGGTGTTCTTCTTCGCGTCCGCTCTTCCTCGCCATGGCTGGACGAGTCAGTCGCAGGTCCTCGAGCAGCGAGGACGTGCATCCTCGGCGCCGCTCCATCTCGGAGTCGGTGGACGAGGAGATCATGGCGGACCAGCCGCCTACGGCGAAGGCGGCCAAGGGCCCGCGTCCTCCCCGACCTGCTCGGCTGAGCGGGGCGGAGGGCGCGCGGTCCCAGCGCCGCACTCGCTCGCAGACGGGTTCCCAGCGGCCGTCCGGCGGACGGACCGCTTCACCCGAGCACGAGCAACGCCGCGCTCCCGCGCGGCGCCTCTCCTTCGACAGCTTGGCCCCACCAGCAGCGCTAGACCGGGCGAGGGACCTGCTGCGCAACCCACCGCCGGAGCTGGCGGAGGGCTCGCCAGCGGGACCCTAGCTTCGGGACGTCGCCAAAATGGTGGACACGGCGCGGCGCCAGGCGAGATCCAAGTCGGGTCCGTCGCACTCGCGCGCTAACTCCTCTTCGGAGGGGCCCACGTACGTACCTACCGAGCGCACGCACACGGGCACGGAGGACTACTCTTTCTCCGCGACAACTCCCCGTCGTGGCCCGGACGACCTCCGGCGGAAGCTGGGGGGACGCCGCCGCGACGGGGAAGACGCTCGCATCAGCATCGAGCGCTCCCGGGAGCGGCGCCATGAAAGGCATCGCGCGCAGTCGTCCCGTTCGACGCGCGCGCCATCGTCCGGCTCGTCCGCCTCACCGTCTCCGGACAGGAGACGGCGCGCGGAGAGCGAAAGTCGTCGCGTCGCGTACTCTGGTGGATGCGCGGCCCTCTCCAAGAGGCTGCGCGCCGTGACGTGGCCCAACAAGTTCCGCCCCGACATACCGGAGCGGTACGACGGACGGCGCCTCCGTCTGAGTTCCTGCAGATCTACTCCACCGCGGTGCGGGCGGCCGGGGGCTCGGAGGACGTGATGGCCAACTACTTCCACCTCGCGCTCAAGGACTCGGGGCGGTCTTGGTTCATGAACCTGCCGCCCGAATCGGTCAAGTCGTGGAAGGGGTTGTGCCGCGACTTCGTCGTCAACTTTCAGGGCACCGCCAAACGCCCTGGCACGCAGATCGACCTGGACAAGGTCATTCAGCGGAAGGACGAGCCACTGCGCAAGTTCGTGCAGCGTTTCAGCCACGTCCGCAACACCATCCCCAACATTGACCCGGCGTGGGTCATATCGGCGTTCGCCCACGGCGTGCGTGACAAGGATGTGTTGGGCGAGCTCGGGGTCCACGAGCCCCAAACCGTCGTGGAGCTCTTCGGGTTGGTTGACCGGTGCGCGCGCCGGCAGGAAGCGCAGGCCTGGCACGACTCCGACCCGGAGAAGGAGGACGAGGACGACGACCGTCCCCTGTCCCGTAAACAGAAGAAGAAGCTCGCCAAGAAGCGGAAGGCGGGCGAAGTCCTGGCCACCGCGCCGACAGGTGCCAAAGGGGGCAAACCCCCCACGGCCCCGAAGGCGGCAAAGGGTGGCGAGAGGTCTCCCCCCACAGGGAAGTTCTGCGCGTTCCACGATTCCACGTGGCACGACCAAACGGAGTGCAAGTATATCCTTGCCAACGCGGAGAAGCGCAAGAAGCGCAGAGAGGAGCGCGCGGGAAACGAGAAGGGGTCCCAGGAGGACGGGGAGGCTCTCCTTTTCCAGGACCACGAGGACACCGTCGCGGTCATCTGCGGCGGCTCCGCGCCCATCACCTCCAAGCGGCAGGTGAAACTCCTGCGCCGCGAAGTGTGCGCGCTGAGCACGGGGACGGCTCCCGCCCGCCCTGTCAAGTGGTCAGAGGTCCCGATCACCTTCGACCGAAGCGACTTGGTCGGCCCCGACAACTCGGACGGCCGGCTCCCGCTCCTCGTCGCGCCGACGGTGTGCAACAAGAGGATCGCTCGCACGCTGGTCGACGGCGGCGCGAGCATCAACCTCATCACCCCACAGGTGTACGAGATGCTCCAGGGCAGCAAAACTGACCTGGAGCCCTCAAGGCCCTTCCACGGGGTCCTTCCGGGACGCGCCCAACCCTTGGGGCGGATCACGCTCCCGGTCACGTTCGGCACCAAGGACAACTTCCGACGGAGAAGGTGGTGTTCGATGTGGCGGACATCGACCTCCCGTACAACGCCATCATCGGGCGCCCAGCCCTCAGCAAATTCATGGCGTGTGACCACTACGCCTACCTCACCATGAAGATGCCGGGGCCCAAGGGCGTGATCACCGTCCGTGCCGACTACAAGAGTGCCATCGCGTGCACCGAGCTGATCCTGGCGGCCGAGAAGGCGGCGGATGCGGATCCGGAGGTTGGTGGCGTCCCGGAGGCGGTCAAGTCCGCCCCCAAGAGCTCCAAGATGACGGCCGGCGAGCCGGTGAAGACCAAGCAGGTCGCCGTCAACGCGGACGGCTCCAAGACCGTCACCATCGGGGCCGAGCTCGACCCCAAATAGGAACTCGCGCTCGTCGCCTTCCTTCGGGAGAACGCGGACGTCTTCGCTTGGGAGCCGTCCGACATGCCCGGCATACCAAGGGAGGTGATCGAGCACGAGTTAAAGGTCAACCCGGCCGCTCGGCCGGTGAAGCAAAAAGCTCGGCGCCAAGCCCCGGAACGAGAGATGTTCATCCGGGAGGAAATCCGCCGGCTCCTCGAGGCCGGCTTCATACGAGAAGTCCTGCACCCCACTTGGTTGGCGAACCCGGTGGTCGTCCCCAAGAGCAACGGCAAGCTCCGCATGTGCGTCGACTACACCGACCTCAACAAGGCATGCCCCAAGGATCCGTTCCCGCTGCCACGCATAGACACAGTAGTTGACTCAACCGCAGGTTGTGACCTACTCTGTATGTTAGATGCGAATTCTGGGTATCACCAGATCCCCATGGCTAGGGGAGACGAAGAAAAAACCGCATTCATGACCCCGGCGGGGTGTTATTGTTATGTGACCATGCCTTTTGGTTTGAAAAACGCGGGCCCTACGTTCCAACGAGCAATGCGCAAAACACTTGATGAGCAGCTCGGGAAGAACGTAGAGGCCTACGTCGACGACATCGTGATCAAGTCGCGTGAGAGCGAAACCCTGCTGTCCGATCTGAAGCAAACGTTCAACAACTTACGCGACAAACGGGTCAAGCTCAACCCGGCGAAGTGTGTGTTCGGTGTCCCTGCGGGAAAGCTCCTCGGTTTCCTGGTTTCGCACCGGGGGACAGAGGCCAACCCGGAAAAAATTCAGGCCATCGAGAACATGCGCCCGCCCACCCGCCTCAAGGACGTCCAGAAGCTAACAGGCTGTATGGCCGCGCTCGGCCGTTTCATCGCAAGACTCGGCGAGCGCGCTCTGCCCATGTTCAAGCTGATGAAGCGGAAGGACCGTTTCCAATGGACTCCTGAGGCCGAGGCCGCATTTCAAGAACTCAAGGCCTACCTCTCCTCGGCTCCCGTCTTGGTCGCGCCCCGGGACAAGGAGCCGCTCCTGCTCTACATCGCGGCAACACCGGCCGTGGTCAGCGCCGCGCTCGTCGCCGAACGCGAAGAGTTCATGCTCGACGAACCCCGACGGAAGAAAAAGCGCGTCGACGCCGCGCCGAACCAAGGCGGAAGCTCGGGGGCTGCGCCCACGCCCGTCCTCGACGCTCCGGCTCCGACATCGCCACACGACATGGCTCGCCCGGGGCTGCAGCACCGCTTTCGGACGAAAGCTCGGGGGCTGCGCCCGCGGCCGACCCGGGGGCTCCGGCTCCGACGTCGACACACGACATGGCTCGCCCGGGGGCTGCAGCACCGCTTTCGGACGAAAGCTCGGGGCTGCGCCCACAGCCGACCCGGGGGCTCCGGCTCCGACGTCGACAAGCAGCACGGCTCGCCCGGGGCCTGCAGCACCGCCGTCGCACGATGGCTCGGGGCTGCGCCCACGGCCGACCCGGGGGCTCCGGCTCCGACGTCAATAAAGAGCGCAGCTCTCGCGTCCGGCGCCGATACAAGCGACGCCGAGACGAAGAAGCGCATGGTGCAACGCCCTGTCTACTTCGTTAGCGAGGTCCTGCGCGACGCCAAGACGCGCTACCCCCAAGTGCAGAAGCTCCTCTACGCGGTCCTCATAGCGTCAAGGAAGCTGCGGCACTACTTCCAAAACCATCCAATCCGGGTGGTCACCAGTTTCCCGCTGGAGACGGTGTTACGCAACCGCGAGGCCACTGGGCGAATCGTCAAGTGGGCGGTGGAGATGTCCGAATTCGAGCTCGAGTTCACAACCTCCAGCGCAATTAAGAGCAAGGCCCTCGCGGAATTCGTGGCAGAATGGACGCCCGGTCCTGTA
Organism: Eragrostis nindensis; assembly: GCA_012490785.1. Lineage (NCBI taxonomy): Eukaryota > Viridiplantae > Streptophyta > Magnoliopsida > Poales > Poaceae > Eragrostis > Eragrostis nindensis. The sequence goes on along the minus strand of JAAXCT010001098.1, from coordinate 117,670 downwards.
GTTGAGCGAGAAGAGCTCACCGCGCGTCTAGCCAAAGACGAACCTTGTGAAGGCGACGACATTTGGACCGTATACTTCGACGGGTCCCTCACCTTACAAGGCGCCGGCGCAGGAGTGTTGCTGGTGGCTCCCACCAAAGAGGAGCTGCGCTACGCCATCCAGCTACACTTCAAGGCCACCAACAACATGGCAGAGTACGAAGGGTTGATCGCGGGGATGCGGATCGCCGCAGAACTCGGCGTCAAGAAACTCCTCGCCAAGGGCGACTCGCAGCTTGTCGTCAACCAGGTCTCCAAGGAGTACCAATGCTCGGACCCCCAAATGGCGGCGTACCTAGCGGAGGTCCGACGGCTAGAAAAGAACTTCTTCGGCTTCGAAACACGCCACATCATGCGAGGCGACAACACCGAAGCCGACGCCTTGTCGCGGATTGCCTCCTCCCGACAAGACCCACCGTCCGGGACCTTCGTGGAGCAACTCGCTCAGCCCTCAGCATTGGTCCCGGACATGGCGGGCGGCGCAGATCACAACGGCGCCACTACGGCAGAGCCGCCCGCGTCGGTCGACGCGGGCCCACCGCCAACCGACGAGCCTCACGTGCTCGCCACGGACGTCCCGAGTACCCCATGGATGGAAGAGCTTGTGGGGTACCTTGATGAGGACATCACCATGCTAGACACGCACGAACCGGCCTCACCACCGAGTTTCAAGTCGTCATCAAGTTGCCCTTCGAGTTGGATTCGGATTCCAGGAGCACCTTCCACTAAAACGGGCGCCCCGGTCACATACGGACTCGGATTGGAACGTTCTTTATATGGATGGAAAGCTAAGAAGATAAGCTTTCCAACGGATCCAGTCGCACATCTAAATTCCATCTGAGTCGACGGGAATCGTCGAAACAAGTCAGCGTCCAGAAACTGTTTCGGTGCTGCGTCACCGTTTTTGGCCTTTGGGCCATGTATCGTGTCTTGGCCCATTAGGGGCGCGTCCTTAGGGTTTTGCACGACCCTAAACTCTATATTATCAGTAGCCGCCGCCCACATTAGGATTCGGGTTTTGTTTAGTTGAGTTTTCCATCGAGAAACTTGAGTTCATCGTTGTATCTGTGGCGACAAGTCCTTATACATTGATCCAGGGCCCCTGTTCTTACTCTCCTCGACTGTGTCGATTAGTCCTTTCGAATCGAGTGTTTGAACCTCTCTTGTGATTCGCTTCAATTCATATTTGCAATTTCAGATTGCGTGTTTACACTTTCTTGCTTGCGTTCTCGATTCGTCTGCAGGAAAAGCCTTATCGGCGAGGTCAATCAAGTTGTGCTTGGTTGATAACCAACGGAGCAGTGGTGTAGCGGTTGCAGGGTTCGAATCGGGTTGATTTGAAGCCGGATCGTCAACGTCGAGTTCTCCAATTATCGAGTTTACCTCTACCTCTCGGAAGATCGGGCCTAGTCTTCATCATACCTCCGCGGTGAAGTCCTACCCGAGGACGACGAGCCCGCCGAACGCCTCGCCCGGCAAGCTAGGCGCTACGCCCTTGTAGACGGTTAGCTGTATCGCCGGGCGGCGAACGGAATCCTCCTCAAGTGTATCCCGACGGAGCAGGGCAAGGAAGTCCTCCACGCCATCCATGAGGGCGAGTGCGGGAGTCACATGGCCTCCCGCACGCTGGCCGGGAAAGCCTTCCGCCTAGGCTATTACTGGCCGACAGCCCTCACGGACGCTATCGAGTTAGTGCAACGCTGCAAAGCGTGCCAGTTCCACGCAAAGCAGACGCACCTACCCTCACAAGCACTCCACACCATTCCCCTCTCATGGCCTTTCGCGGTCTGGGGCTTGGACATCGTGGGACCGTTTCCCGCTGCAGTGGGAGGCCACAAGTTCCTCTACGTCGCCGTGACAAATTCACCAAGTGGGCTGAAGCAGAACCAGTCGTCCACATCGACAAGAACTCCGCGGTCAAGTTCATGCGCGGCATCGTGTCACGCTTTGGCGTACCGAACAGACTGATCACTGACAACGGCTCCCAATTCACAAGCCATGCCTTCGAGGCGTATTGTGAGGAGGTCGGCATCAAAGTCTGCTACGCCTCGGCGGCACATCCACAAAGCAATGGTCAAGCTGAGCGCGCTAACGCCGAAATCTTACGCGGCCTCAAGACCAAAGCGTTCGACCCCCTGAAGAAACGTGGATCGAAGTGGACCGCTGAATTACCCGGAGTGCTATGGTCTCTCAGGACCACGGTGAACCGCGCCACCGGCGAAACACCTTTCTTCCAGGTGTACGGTGCCGAAGCAGTCTTACCGGCCGAAGTGGCATTCGCGGCTCCGCGAGTCGCCCTATATGACGAAGCAACCCAAGATGAGCATCGCATGGACGACATCAACTTCTTGGAAGAATGCAGGCATCGCGCTAACATCCGGAATGCCCGGTACCTCCAAGGCCTACGTCGATACCACCAATCCCGTGTCCGCCCCCGATCCCTCGAACTGGGCGACCTCGTTCTACGCCGCGCGCTCGACCGCAAAGGCAAGAACAAGCTGTCCCCGATGTGGGAAGGTCCCTTCTTGGTGACTAGGGTGTCGCGGGGTGGCGCGGTGCGATTGGCTACGGAAGACGGCCGCCCGGAGCAAAGCGCCTGGAACATCCAGCACCTGCGCAAATTTACCCTTAGCGGCGTGCATGTCTCACTCGGCGGCTCACAACCAGAGACACCATGCCTCTCTGCTAGTGAGCCCGGGGGCATCGCACTTGTATCCACCATGTATCGTTATTTCTACGATTTTCGGCTAACAATAAAGTCTTGTTCTCTCCTACTATGCGTTTTTTGTTCTCTGCTCATAACCTTTTCTCGCTGATGAACCTGCGCTTTGCGGGCAACAAGGCAAGAACATCACCCATGTCAAAAATCTCGTGCCAAGGTCGATCGGCTCAGCCAACAACTCTGCAAACACTTGGGAGGGCAACCCCCGACCAAAAACGCGGATGCAAAAGGCCCAGGCTATCACCAAAACACAGATTGAAAGCATGGTGATGTTCGAACCAAGGCCGAAGGCAGAACGGATCATCACGAGATAGGCAAAAACACAGGGAGCAAGGAAGAAAACCGCGAAACTTAATTTACAAACTTAAAACACTTAAGTCATCACCGCCCCTACTCGCCGGGGCACCGGTTCTGTGTTGCAGGGACGGACGGAAATCAACCATTACATGGGGCACCTCCCCTATGCCGGGCTCGCAGGCCCCTCATCCTGGTCCGGGACGTACGCCCTCACCAGCTCCCGACCACCGGCGCCACACGGTCTTGGTGGCGCGTCGCCTCGGCGGGTTCGGGGCCGGCCAGCAGCAGGTCGGTCGGGAAGTCGGGGACGCGCTCCAAAACGACGGTCAGAAGATCGGAGGCAACGGCTCGAATGGCGGCCTCGCCCTGCTGCGCGACCCGGCCGCGGACGTCAGCACCAAGCCTCTCGAAGAACTCCGCGAGCGGCATCAGCGCGAGGAGGATCTGGCCAAGGGAGGGCTCTGGTTCCCGGTTCGGAGCCGAGCCATGTTGGCCCTCTCCAGGCCACTGTTGATGCGGCGGAAGATGTCATGCGCCATCGCCGAGAGCCGCCGGCGCTCCGAGTTCCACTCAGGATCAGCAACGGCCCCGGGCGGAGTGGCCTCGCTGGAAGCGGCACCGGAGTCGCGCAACCTCTGGTTCAGGTCCTGGACCTTCACCGTGAGGTCGCGGATCTTGATCTGCGCGTCCGTAGAGCGCTCCCGCCCTCGCCTCGAGCTCGCGAATCCGCTCCAGCTGCCTCCCCTCCTGCACCGCCCAGCCTTCAGCGCGGTCCTCCAAGGCCTCGATGCGGTCGGCCGACTGGCGGATGAGCTCGTCGCGCTGGTCGATCGAGCCCTGCATCTCCTGCCGCACCTCCGCGCGGATCCTGACGGCTTGCGCACCGGCCAACCGCGGGCTTCCTCCAGCGTCGCCTGCGCGCGGTCCTCCCTGGCCTTCATCGACTCCTCGTGGGCTCGGAGGCGGCGGCGGCATGGGCGTGCTCGCGGGTTCCCAGGTCCCGCGCTTGGGCGGTCAGTCGCTCCTCCTCCGCGCTGCAGCTCCTCGCGCCTGGCGTCGAGGCCGGCCTCAGCAATGTCCAGTCCCTACTCGCGCCGCGCGATGGCTTGCTCGCGCGCGACCAGCGCCCCCATCACGCGCGTCCAGGTCGGCTGATCGGCATTCAGCTGCTGATCGCGCTCCCGAGCGCGGTCCTCGCGGCGCCGAACTTTGTCCTCGCAGAGCTTCACGACTTGCTCACGGTTGTCGAGGCGGGTCGCCCGCGGCTGTTCTCCCGGAGCAGCTCCTCGGCGGCAGCACGGTCACGGGACAGCTCCTCCATGCTCTCCGGTGCTGGAACTGGGCCGCTCGCACAGCACGGCGGAGGTCCTCCTCGGCGGCGGTGACGGCGGCCTCGCTCTCCAGTCTCCTGCTCTCTCGTTCTCGGCGGCGTCGCGGAGGACTCGGCCATGCGCATCGCCTCGGCCACAACGCCGGGTCATGGGCGGCACCCGGTCTGCCCCCACCAGCAATCACCTCCTCGGTGACGGCCGCTGCGGAGGTCGTGGCGAGCCTCGAGCCGCGAGCACCATACGCGCGCGCGATGGGCTCGGGCCACCACCAGGAGCAGACGACGGCGGCGTTCGGTCTGGCGAGCGCGCCTCAGAAGAAGGCGCCGCTGGGTCCGGAACGCTGTCGGACGACGGCAGCCCGCGGGAGCCGCGGAAGGGAGTCGGGGTCGGACGCGCCGGGGCAGACGGCTGCGCCTCCGAGTCCTGGACCCCCGGCCCGGAACTTGACGCAGGCGGCGAAGCGGGACGGAGCGGCGATGGTACCCTCTCCTCCTCACGCCGTGCCGCAGGCGAAGCGGCACGACGTTCCTCCGGCTCCGACGACCCGGGGGCACCGGAACGCGCCTCGGACTGAGGATCCGCCTCGGCGCGAGAGGTGGGCCCCACATGAGGGGCGTCCGCGGCCGCAGACAGTGGCGTCGCCGCCCCCGATCCGTCGCCAGCCTCCGCCTGGCCGTCGCCCTCAGAACGGGGCACACCGTCGGCAGTCGCGGGGTTCGGGCGCGGTCCCCTGACACAGAAGCAGGAAAAATTCAAGCCCAATGCACACCAGACCTAGGGCAAAGGAAAAACCCGGAACAAGCATGCAGCGCTTACCGGCGAAGACGCTTGTACTGTGGCCGATCTCCGACGTCCGGCACCTGCAGCACGACGGCAGGAGGGTCGGGCTCCGGTCTCTCTTCGAGCACCCGGTGTCGCCGGCGTCCCCACGGGCGGCGACCGGGCCGGTGGTGGTCGAGGACGGCGGGCTCGGCGCGGCAGGCTTCTTCCCCTTGTCGCCGGTGGCTGGAGCGGGCCCCTGCGGCTCCGAACGCGCCGTCGAACCTTGCGGAGGGCCGGCGTTGTCACGAACCCGGAAGGCTTGCTGCGGCGCCGCAGTCTCGATCAGCCCGGCGTGGTTGATGTTAGGCATTGCCGCCAAAATGTCACGGCGCCGGGGGTCCAGATGCAGCGGCTGCGCGTCATCCGGATACCTCAAGGTATCCGGGGGATTGGCGTCCGTCAGGGCGCTGTACGCCGCCCTCTCCTCCGACGGCGTCAGATCGGAGTTGGGCCCCCGGCGGGTCCGACCGACGAAGTTAAAGTCGGAGTACCTCCACGTCAGCTGGGGGCGGTCCCGCAGCGGGGCAATCCTCCTCCGCAGGAAGTCGTGGATCACAATCCCCCCGTGGAGGCCGGCAGCGGCAAGGATGGCGATGCGGTTGGTCACCGGCCGCAGCCATGAAGGAAGGCGAGGGCAAACCTCCCAGTACTCCGACGTCTCGGTTGGCGCGGACCGAGGGAAGGAGAGGCGGCGGAAGGGCGCGCCGCTGCGGAGGTAGAACCAATCGCTGCGCCACCGATCGAACCGCGCCCTGGGCGCGAAGTCGATGTACGACTCGGATTCGCCCTCGGTCCGGCGGCTGAAGCGGACGCTACCCACGGGGTCGTCCCTCCCCATCGAGCGAAGCCGGTAGTAGCGCCGGAAAAGCTCGACGCATGGGCGCACCCCACGAAAGACTCACAGAGGTGCGCGAAGACGGACAGGATCAGGATGGAGTTGGGTGTGAGGTGCGCCAGTTTGATCTTGTACTGCAGCAGCACCTCCATCAAGAAGAGAGAGAACGGCGGAATCGCCCCGGCCAGGACGAAGGAGAGGAAGGAGACGATCTCTCCTCCGTCATGGTCCGGGTTGACATCGGCGGTCGCCGCGCGCGCCGTGATGCGATCCGGCCCTTCGGGGTCCGGCAGGTGCAGCCGCACCCGCTCCAGATCCCCCTCCTGCGAAATGGTCGACGGCGGCAAAGCCGGCTCCTCTGGCGCCGCAACCGCAGGCGGAGGAGCCGGCTGCGCCGAGGACGAGCGGTGACGGCGGCGAGCCCTCTTGTCTCCGGCCATCGGCGACGAGAGCGGGAAGAGCAAGAACTCGCAAAAACCCTGGAATGCAAGGGAGCAAGGAGACGGAGAGCGCGAGGAATGCAACCGCTGCGGAAGAGTGAGGAAGTGGTGAAGTCGGAACGCTGCGCCAGTCCTTTTATCAGGACGCGGCAGGCGAAACGACGCCCCGTAGACGACAGAAGTCTGCGTGGGCCCCGCCACTATCTGCGCGAGCGGGCGCCGCGCAACTGACCGGGCCGCGGCGTTTCGCCTCCCGAGGGAAAAACGGCGCGCGCACGGAAACCTACCCAACGAAGCTGACGAATGGGCCCCGATCGACCCCAGCGTCCCGCGTGGCGTCCACCGGGGCGGGGGCTCCTGTCGGTGTATTGGGAACCAGGGTCCCCACTCCCCCGGTCAAAAGGCCGGCCTGAGTCCATCTTGGGCCGAGGTAGGCAGCCACGCGCTAAGTGGGCCGAAGCGGCCCAGCAAGAGGGCGCGGAGCGCCGGGCTCCCGAGCGGCTCGCAGCCACGAGCCGTGGGGCGTTGCACGTGGCTACGCCCTGCGGCCTCCGCGACCCGCCGCGGGACGCGGATAAGGGCGGGGCCCCGCGAGCTTGTGGGGGCCTGGCACGTGGCGACGGTGGTTCGTGGCGCCTTGATAGCGCCGCGCCTCGATGAGACACCCCGGGATTTCGTGCGGCTACGGTGCGCGCGGATCCGGGCGCGGGGATTTCCTCGCGGAGCGGTCCCACTTGCCAGCGACTGCCCGCGCGACCGCGCGGGCGGGTCGCTGGACTTCAATGCGCGTGCGCCTCACGCAGGGCGCGACTGATGGGTGTGACTGACCAGTCGTAGCCCTGTAGCGCACTGTTCGGCTGACAGGAGGGCGTGGGCTGACGAGCCCGCCTGCCGCCGTACGGCGCGTCGCTTGGACCGGGGGGTTGTTCGGTGCATCCTCCCCTTTCCGAGCGCTCGCCACTCCGGGCGCCGCGCGCGTGCTGTACGAGCGATGGGACAAGACGACGGGAGTCATCGAATAATGAAGGCAGGCGAGCGAAGCCCGCTGACACTGGACAAGACGCCCGGCATCTCGGGCGGAGAGGGCCGCAACCGGCGCCCCCATAACGGCCCATGAACGGGTCTGACCTCTCCTTGCACTATAAAAGGGAGTGCCTGTACATGAAACCAACAGACAACACTTGAGCAATACCAGACAAGCAGGACGTAGGGTTTTACACCTCTGGTGGCCCGAACCTGGGTAAAACTGCTTGCGTTCCTCCTCTTTCCCGTGCGCGATTCCAACACTTAGAACCGTTCGCTCCCCTCCGAATCTCAAAGGGAGGCCGTGCTAGGCCCCCATTTGCCGTGGTTTCCACACCTCGACAATGAGAGTTGTTGTCTAGACTTGATAATGTGAATGCTTTGTCTTATTTGCAAGTCTAGTACTTCTTGCCTTGTGATGATTGTGTTGCCTTGCTTAAGAAAAATGATGAGTTGAATGCTTCCATGGCTTGCTTGAAATCTGAAAATGAGAAGTTGAAGCATGATCGTTCTTCATGTGAGAAGCAATTGGTAGTGCTAGATTTGTTATTAACATATGAATGAGAATGCTTCTTTGCCATGCATGTCTTGCAAGTCTTTGCATGATGAAATTGACTGTTAAAATCAAATGTTTCTATGCCATGTGATTCATGTGTTGCTTTGCATAAAGATCTTGATTGTGCTAGAGTTGATATAGGCAATCTCATGTCTTGGCTAGAAAAAGGTTGTAATTCTGGTATTGACTTGCTTGCTGAAAATGAAATGTAAAGCTAGATTCACTCCACTCGCTTAGAGCAACTTGAACTTGCTAGGGCTACAATGTTGAGATGAAATCTATGCCTTGTAACACTTGCTCCTCTTCTATGAATGATGATGCTTGTCTTAATCTTGTGCTAATCATGACGCTTTGCATGATATGCATATAAGTGATGCTCCATCTATTTATGCACATCATGTCATGATTTGAAAATTGAAGTTGAGGCTTTGAAGCTTGTGCGCGATGATATGAGCGCTAAATTGATTGAGCACAATGATATGAGTGCTAGTCTGAAAAGGAGAATGATCTCTTGCGTACCACATATGCCAAGTGCATTGAGAAGGAGATTCAAATCTTAAGAGATACTCCGTGTGGTACTTGTGAGCGCCTCAAATCTCAAAATGAGGTTTTGCTCCAAACTATGTAAGAGCTTAGATGCTAAGCTTCTCGATTCACGCAATTCTTCTCACTCCGATGTGCATGTTTCAAATATTTCTTATTGTCTCGGAGTTGGATTCTTCTCATATTGAGCGTGAGTCTTTGGTTGTTAGCACTGTGCTATTGCTTTGGATAATTCTTCTTTGGCTACTCATGCTATTGGCTCTTCCGGTCTTGCCCAAGGGACTTTAAATGGCAAAGGTGTTTCTTGCTCAAATGGTACATCAACCTTGAAAGAAAAGTACCATTGCACCTTTTGCAAGAAAGATGGGCATGTTGTTGAGTTTTGCTTTCGCCGTGTCAAACACGAGCGTCGTGTGCGTGCAAAAGCTTTTAGGAAACAACATCACTCTTTCCATGGCATGTGTGGACCTAGTGTTGACTCCAAGTCAAGAGATGCTTCTAGTTCTTCATGCAAGCTCAAAGGACTTTCACTCGAGCAAGAATGGTGCTTGTACCTCTCAAACCGTCTCTCCGATAGACCGTTGTACCATTGCTTCTTATTGTGAGAAGATGGGCATCAAATTGACTTTTGCTTTAGGCGTGCAAAACATATGCGCCCGGTCTCGTGCTTCTAACTCTTCGGGTATTCATAGCTTTTCCCATGGCATGAACACTCGAGAGCCTAGCATGAGGCATTGCTTTATGATGGATTCTATGACTCTTTTTCTGTGGGGTTGAACGTGCTCGTGGACATGCTTCTAATGACTCCTTGTGTTGTCCACGACATGGTTCTCATGATGCTTACAATGGTTCTTCTCATGGTGTTCCTTTAGAGGTTCTCGTCGTTTTTATAGTGATTGCACTCGTTTTTCTTCTCGAGTTGCTATTTCGCGACATGCTTCTAAGGGTGATTCAAAGTCTTCAAATTTGAGTCAAAGTTGCATCATGCTAACCCTCATGATAAATTGAGTTACATCTATTGGTCATGTGTCCAAGTGTTGGATTCCAAGTATTTGCTTTACTACCCTTCGGGATCAAAGACTCGGGCATCTCTCTCTTCTCATGTGTAGGTCGGGGACGCGGGTTGGAGGACATGGGCTTTATTGGTCTCGGTCTTTTGCTTGACGTGATTGAGACATGATGGTTCTCCATACCTTGTAATGCCTCCAAGAGGCATGCACTTCATTGTTGCGTCTTCACCTATTTTGTGAGCTTTCCTATACACTCATACCTTCTACATTCATGTATATTTAACTTGTGGTGGGATGCTTGTTCATATGCTCACTTGACCCTCTCGGCATGTATTATTGGTGTTTATCTTATAGCATGTTTTGGTTCTCTCTTGCCTATTGGTTGCTTTTATTTGTGTATATCATGTTTCATACTTTTGGTTCTCTCTCAATATCTTTTGCCTTTATTGTGTACACCTTTGATTAGCATGTGCGTATATCTTGTATATTCAACCATGCTATCTTTGTATATCTTCTTGGTTTTGACCCTTACTTTCATGACTTGTCATTTTCTCTTGTCCAAATTTCGTATAATATTTGACTAGCATATTTCGATGTTGCTTTCAACATACCATGCTAGCTTGTGAGCTTTCTTGTAATTTAGATCACTTTTTCATGCTACCTTGTGTGATCCATAGTGATCCTCTCTCATGTTTTACTATGATTTGCAAATGCTTCTCTTATGTTTGCCCTCATGTGGACGTGTGCTCTTTATATGGTCTTATTGCATATCTTCACTTTGATCATGCTTGTAGTTTTTGTCACTTTTTCTTGTATCTTGGTGTACCATACTATATCTTTTCATGATTAGCTAGTGGTTCTCACATGCTTACCCTCCATGTAATATGTGCTCCTTTTTGTCTTATTTGTATATCCTCTACTTTGACACATATGTACTTGATCCTCTCATGTTTTATCATGATTTGCAAATTGAGATATGCTCCTTATTGCTTTATTTGCAAACCCCTTTCTTTGAGTGTCTCATGTTTACCCTTTTCAAGTGTCTCCTTGTCCTCTTTTCGAATGGTTCTAAAGTTGTTTTATCGAGGGGGAGATTGGCTTGAGTTGAGGGGGAGATTGGCTTGGTTGAAGGGGAGTGTTGCTTACATTGATATTTGGAGTTTGTCTTTTGCTTTGGACCATGGAGATGCTTTTCTTGTAAAATTTTATCTTAACTTTGCATTGCATCTCATCATGTAACATGTGGCGTTGTAGATGATGAGCTTCAATTCTTATGCCTTCTTGTATTTATTATTGCTATGGTGAGTTTGAGCTAAGTTGTGTGATTGCTAGTAACAAACCTTCAAACTTAGGCTTTTATAGATGGCTTGCATAGTGGCATTTTGAGCAAGCTAACTAAACTTAAAGATGAAAATTGGCTTTTGTGAGTCTTATGATTTATACATGTCAAGTTTGCTCACCACTTGTATACTTGCTTTTATCCTTGTCAAGACTTGTGTTAAGGCTAGTTTTGAAAATGTCTTGGCTTGGCAACTTGTTGTTTGGGGGATGCACTTTGGCAAATGTTTAGCTCATGATGAGACTTTGAGGGAACAAATGTTCTTTTGCCAAAAGGCATGCTCTTTTGCTCTTGTGCTTAAATGTCTAAAATCAATTTGATCTTTGTGCTTAATGATAAATCCAATACGGTGCCTTGATGCCTCAGGGTGTTTGCCGTAAACCAGTCGTGCGACCCTCTGTATGGATAAGAGGTTACTTGAGGATTAAAATCCAATACGGTGCCTTGATGCCTCTGGGTGTTTGCCGTACCCAGTCGTGCGACCCTCCGCATGGATAAGAGGTTACTGAGGATAAAAATAACATGAGTAATTGCTTTTGTTCCTAAATCTTATATCTCACTTGTTGATTACTCACTTGATCAAATTGAGTCTTTGTTGCATATATGAGCGTTTGTCAAAGCACATCTTTCCGAATGCTTGTTGCTTAAGTGAGATTGACACTCGCTAGTTTTCTTGGATTCACTTAATGCTGTTTTGCCTTGGCTAGCGGCAATTGTACACGTGGTGGCAGCTTTAATCATGATGTAGCAAGTTTGAATCTATCTTGCTCAATTCAATCTTCTTGCTTAGCTTGTCTAGCTCTTTCTTTTTGTGCTATGCTCTCTATTACGGTCTTCGTGCGATTATGAGGTCATGCTTTACACTTCAAGGCTTGGTGCTTGATTCATAGCAATGGTAAATGCTCGTTGACATGATTGTTGAAGCTTGAATAGGTTTTCACCTCATGCAATTGCATTTTTTGACTCTCTTTTATGTCTTGATGAGTTCATTGAGGGGGAGAGTTTCAAATGAGTGATGCACACAAAATGTGATAATATGAATGAATTTAGCTTATGCATTTGTATGAGAAGGTAATCATAACTTGAGGGGGAGCAATCATAATTTGAGGGGGAGCATTCCATGTATTTGAGATTTTCTGAGTCTCTTTGTGTTCTTGGCGATTGAAATGGTCATGATGAACAATTACTCTAGTTTATGAACCATGAGCCGCTCTCTTGCCAATTCTTGATGTTTGCGATCCTTTTATGCTAAGTGGCCACTTTCGATTCTTTATTAGTTTTTGGCTATCTTAGTTGTGCTTTATTGGACTCGCATTTTCAATTCCAAATTTATGTGCATTTGATGTTGTCAATGTACTCATCAAGGGGGAGATTGAGAAGCCATGTTGATATGTGCCATGGCTTGGTTTGTGATGAGTAATTGACATTGATTACTTCCTTGTTGAGCTTGGTTGAAAATGCATTTTAAGGATCGAGAAAGCAAACCTCCGGACTATCCGATAGGTTACCGGACCATCCGATACCGGAATATCAGACGTTTGGTACCGGACCATCCGGTCAATTCGAATTGCTTGAAAGATGGCACTATTTGAGGTGGAGCTTTACATCAAGTGATTACGTCCTGACTTTTCTTGAGTCTTTTGGGATCTTTGCGTGTATGAGCCGCTTTCCTTGCCAACTCTTGGCTTGTGTGATCCTTTGCTACTAGATGGTCGTTTTCTACCTTTTACCTTGGTTTTGGACCATTTAGTTAGCTTCTTTGGTTTCATATTTCAAGTTCAGATTCATGTGCTTGGTGTTGTTGTCAATGTACTCATCAAGGGGGAGATTGAGGAGGAACCATGTTGAGATGTGCCATGGTTCTCGATGCTGATGAGTAATGACAACCGTGTTGATTTGAGTTGACATGAGGTTTGGGTTGAAATGCGGGACTTTGAGGGTTGCATAAGCATATGCATGATTATGTTTATGGCTAACCGAAGTTGGTGCAGGTGTTGGGATGATTGGCGGAGAAGGAAACATGTTTGCTTGTCTAATGATATGTAGGTCAATGGAGTCAACTTGATGGTCAACGGCAGGAGGATCGGGAGGAGGACCAAGCGAAGGGTCCCGACGGGCTGGGAATCGAGGAGGCTTGGGTCCGGGCGATTGAGAGGCCGGGTGAGGTCAAGGGTGATCCACACCGTACACGTGGCGGACAAGAAGCACGGAGGGTTTCGCGGTTTGGCCTCAAAACCGTGGAGGTGATGAAGACGGCGTGTCGACCAAGGTCAAGAGGCGAACGGGAGGCTGGAAGCAAGTGAAGGGTCCCGACGGGCTGGGGACCGAGGAGGACTTTACGGCGAGGTTCGCGGGACGAGGTGACACACGTCGACATCGGGATGGTTCCCGGTTTGGCCTCAAAACCGGTGGTCGACGGTTTCCCGTTTGGCCTTAAAACCGGCAGTGATGGTTTCCCGGTTGAGCCTCAAAACCCGGTGGTGGACGGTTTCCCGGTTGAGCCTTAAAACCGGTGGTGGACGGTTTCCCGGTTTGGGCCTCAAAACCGGTGGAGGGGTTTCCCGGTTTATGCCTCAAAAACCGGCGGTGGACGGTTTCCCGGTTTGGACCTCAAAACCGGTGGTGGAAGTCACGCTTTGAGAAGCGTGCAAGGCGGTTTCCCGGGTTAGGCCTCAAAACGGCGGCGACGGATGGAGGTGCATGTGGCACCATCGTGGAGGTGGCTTCGAGGTGAAGCTACTAACGTTGTGAAAAGCCCCGACGGCGTTCGGGTGAGGAGAAAAAGTTGGACGGAAACGTCCTTATGTGTTGTATGGGTGTGTTGTAGTGTGAGGGGCATTTCCGGGATGTGGAAATGTCCAAGGAGATAAGGTGGGTGGCTGGTTGTGGCTGCCCCCTGAGCCTTCCATTTTGTGGTGTGGGAGAGGGTTGAGAGAGAGGAGAGAGAGAGGGGAGAAGAGAGGAGATGGCTCTTTGATTGAGCTTTTTGTCATCTCTAGTTTGTGTGTGCTAGGGAGTGGCTTGACACCTACATCTTTGAGCAATAATAGCATGCATTAATTCATCCTCAAAGTGTTCTCCTCATCTTGAATCCCGAATTTCTTATTTTCCCATTTTCGGAGCTATTTTCGGGTGATTTTCGATTCGCCTTTTGTGATACGTTTTTGGGCGGATTTCTTAGGGGATCTTGGTGCTAGGATGTGCTAGAACAACCCTTGGTAGGTCCTTGACCGAATCCATGGCATGAGCACCTTCGATTTGAAGAATTGGTGAAGTTTCCTCTCTTGTTCATCCAAACCCTATCCTTCTTCCAAAATACATGGATTTCTAGGGTTTTGGTTGATTGTTGTGATTCTTGTTGGATGATGTTCCCCATCTCAAGACGAAGCTATGGTTCAAATTTCGTGATTTTTGGAGGTCGTTTTGACCCGGTTTCGAGATTTTTCTTGAGCTTGCGAGCGTGCTGTCCTGACAGGGCCGGATTATCCGGCAAGTTGCCGGAGTATCCGGTGGCCGGAGTGTCGACAAGTTTTTGGAGTGTCCGTGGACTTCCCAGGTCCGGAGTATCCGATAGTTGGCCGGATTATCCGGTGGGAGGTCTCTGTTTTGACTTTTTCAGATCATCTTTTGAGTGTGTCTTTGCTTGATTTGCTTCCGCAAGTGTTTGTATCTCTTCCACAATCATTCCTAGGGTCAACACATCACGTTCCATGTGTGTGTGTGATATTGGTGGTGGTTGTTCTTGAGGTGGGTTGGGATATAGGCCAAGTTCTTGTGAAGAATTTTTATCGGCTCCCATTCACCCCCCTCTGGTCGCCTTCTCGGTCCTTCAGAATTAATCTGGTATGGTGCAGGTTTGGAATTTGTTTCCTTTGGCACGGTATGCCTCGATGGGACTCCGTTTCGTATGGCAAGTCAAGGCTCTATGATGTCGTGCGTGATAAGGAAAAGAAAAGGTAGCGGCAGGGTCAGTCCGTATCGTTTTGGACTCGTGCGTCGCTCGGGTTTGGCTCCAATAAAAATAGGGAAGTCCACGGAGATTGCAGACTGCAATCGTGTTGTTCGTGAACCGAAGGCTTGCTGGGTTGACGGCGAACAGCGGGTAGCGTCGAGCGGGTAGACTTCGTCGTGTGCAAGCGGCGTGGAAGGTGACGGGCTCGAGAGCAGCGGGCTGTGCACGGCAGTGTGTACGGCGAGGCGTAAGTGCGGCAGGAGAAGACGTCGTGTGCGCAGGGAGGTGCGCGCGGGTTGGCGGCACGCGTACGCGGCAATGTGTCTAGGCGAGACGTGGGAGTATGTTGGTATTTCTTACACCAAACAGAAAACACCACCTTAGGCTGGTTAGGCCTAGAGTGAATATTCCCGGTTCGGCGCCCAGAAATACCTGGGGTTAAGTTATGCTTCGGATACATAATAATCCACAACTGGCAACGAGTGCCAGAAATGTATTATTAGTATTTAATCATAAAAGATAATCCGCAAACGCACGGATAACCCGTTGTAGCATTTCACCCGAGAGTATTCCAGGGTATCGTTATTTATATTTTCCCAAAGGAAGACGTAGTTGACAAGTGCGTAGCATCTACCTATAGCCTAAGCTGCACACAAGCCAAGACTAAGCTGTTCTACTGCCAAGCCATCATCGGGAGATCCAGCGATCAGAGTCTGCCCCAATCTCCGGACATTTCATATATACTCCTACGCCATACCCGAACGTGGAGGATTACAAGGGACGGACAGGGCTGTCACCACCTGCCGCCTACCTCTACAAACCGTGGGGCACGAACACGCATCCAAGGGTGGAAAGGAAGCCCTAGCACCATGCTAGCGTAACTAACCACAACTCTAGATCCCTCGAGGCACCTCGCAGGCGATAAACCTAGAGCACTCTGCAAGACAATGGACCCGATGACTAAGCAAAAGGAACAACTAGATCCAGCGAGCGATTACTTAGACAAAGGATTCAAAGCTAGCACTACGTTAAGCATAGGCGTTCGTCGCTCAAGAACGAGCGACGAACGATAAACAATGAAGAACGATCATCGTTAACCGATGATCGAGTATGAACGAACGACGAACGAACGAACGATGAACGATCATGAACGAACATCGATGAACGATGAACGAACGATGAACGAACATGAACGAACGAAGAACGTTCATCCAAGATCAAGATGAACGATGAACTAGCATAAGCACATAACTACTACAAGAACGATGATATTCCATTGATAAGAAATAAGTCTTACAAAGAGAGTAAAGGATACAAGGGAATTACCCCAAACTCTCCAAGGGACTTGGGAGCCAACAGGGCAGCCCACTACTCAGCCTAAGCCTAACTAGAGAGCCCCTAGCTCTGGATGTGTGGAGGAGGGAATGAGCCTCTTGTGTTGTGTGTCTCTAAGGGGAGGGGGTACCCCTTTATTTATAGCCCTCCAAAGGCGGTGGAATGAGGCGGTTCCTTAGGTCGGTGGCATTGATTGCAGGTGGAACCGACCTCCTGAAGTTGGTTGCAAACCGCCTTAGAAAGATGGACCCAGGGGGCCTCCTTGTCAGGTCGGCCGACCGGGTTTGGGGGTCGGCCGACCTGGCCCTGGCCCTCCTGGGCTGGTCTTTGGCAGGTTGGCTCCCCTCGGCCTTTGGCCTCTTTTCCAGGTGCGTGGCCTCAGTTGATATTCTGGTAGGTTCTGGGCCTTTAATCCTTGAATTATATTCCCGCGGCGAGCGTCGTTTGGTGGGAGTGTTGGAATCGTCGCCTTGGGCCTTGTTTATACCTGAAAATCCCTGTTTTCCACCTGCACATCCAGATCTAGAGGTACACGTGGAAATAGGTTATTTGATAACAAAATGCAAGTAGTAAGTGTTAGTTCTTCCTTATTTATAGAGCTAATTGACGGTCAAAAACTGGGTCTAAGAACCGTCAACAACTCCCCCAAGCTGTCCTCCTTGCTCGTCCCGAGCAAGAAGTAGGACTTAGGATGTTGATCAGGAGTTGCTACAATGTTTCATATCTCCTAGGTACCATGCACACAACGAAGGATACTCTCCTTTGAGTTAAAAAGTTGGCATGGTAGCTCACCCTTTACCTTACTCCTTATGGGGCGTATGGCCTTTTCCTTGTCTTGGGCGGTTGAGAGATAGAACGGTTATAACAGAGCACCATTCACTTGTCCATTGTTTGACTTTTATTTTCCGAGGTTTTCGAAAAAAAAAATTTTGAAATAAAAGCAAAGTTCCTCAAATGATGCTCTCGAATCGCTCGATAAGTGTATATTCCTCACCAAGGCATTACTGTGTGTTGCCTCTTTGTCATCCTACTTCTAAGGCTTGTATGTGGAGCTCAAGGTAGGGATAATATGAGGCATACTTGCATCACACATATTGCCGAACCAAAAGAGTGGATCCATGGAGAATGCAAGTCATACAACCTTGATCAAGATGTGCATGTGTGTATATGGTGGTGGTGAGGTGGAAGAACTATACTCCTTTTTAATTGTTCCTTCTCTCTCTTTTTGAAGTTTTGAGGAGAACATGGTATCTTTTTTCTTTCTTTTTCTCAAATTTTTTTTTCTTTATTCCCCATTTTTTCATCATGCTCTACTTTTGTATGAGCAGGGGATTATTCTTTTTCTTTCTTTTGCATAGCCATGTCTCCAATGATATATTTTGAGAGAGAGAGGGGTAACAACGAATTTTTGGAGTATTTATTTTGGGTGGAAAGTGTGGTGGTATTGCTTAACTTCCAGTGTAGAAGTTTAGCATGCGAGGTGGAGTGTACGTGATCTTGATCAATGGGAGTATGACAAGCTTCTCACTAGGGTCACACAATTTTGATAAAGCTCAATGCAATGACAAGCAGCATATGTGTAAGGATTTTGTAATGCAAGAACGACATATGGCTTGGTAGGAATTTTGATCATTGAGGAACTTTATCATTTTTTTGTATTTTGTAAAATAAAACTACGGAAGTCAAGTCGTACTTTGAACAAGATCATAGCAGCACTATTTGTACCATATCATATCTCACAACAACTTAGACTTAGATCAAGCACTATGCAGCCCACAAGTTTCAAGTTCTAGGTAAGCATAAGCCAAAAATCTCAAAACTTGGGAGAGCCCTAAGTTGTGACTAGGTACAAACGAGAGATAAAACAGAGCAACTATTCATCATCTCAACATAAGAAAGGCTAAACACTCATACTCGCATATGAAAAGAAACTACGAAAAACTAGCAACCACACTAAAGACTATTTTTGTTCTTTTTAGTTTTGTCATTTTTATTTTATTTTCAGATTTATCATTTTTTTTTTTGGTATTTTTCATGAGAGGTGCAAGAACAAGCAAACAAAAGAAATAAAAGGATACAAGTTGCGATACATGATACCTTAGCGGGGGGTATGGCATCCCCCCAAGCTTGTTCTTGCTCATGGGTGACGTCGAGGATCGAACCCGGTGTGGCGAAAGTAAGCCAACATATCGGCTTAGCCCTGCTGCGTCATGTTGGTGAGGTTGGTGAGCTGGGCATTTGTGTTTTCTTGCCACTGGTGGGTCTGCAGGACGTGTTGGTTGAGAGTGTACTCAACGTCCTCTCCTCG
Source organism: Eragrostis nindensis (assembly GCA_012490785.1). Classification (NCBI taxonomy): domain Eukaryota; kingdom Viridiplantae; phylum Streptophyta; class Magnoliopsida; order Poales; family Poaceae; genus Eragrostis; species Eragrostis nindensis. The sequence goes on along the minus strand of JAAXCT010001098.1, from coordinate 99,119 downwards.
AGTCTCGATTCGTCTCATTTGCTCGGTGAGCGCATTCATTTGCTGCTCGAGATATGGATCACGAGCAGCAGACGAACGCTACCCACCGGCCCGTGGTGAGTAGGACGTCGAATCGGAGAAAATTTCCTCCCATTACGCGCGGGAAGGGTGCGTCCATTGGGCTTGGCCCGCACCCTGCTGCGACGAGCCGCCGGCCTCGAACGGTGGTGGAGTGGTGTACCCACCGGGACCATACCCGGTGTGACCGTAGCTTGGCCCATATGCATAGGCCATGGGCTGCGGTGCGGGTATCCCGGTGTCGGCGGTCGGCTCCGGCCTGCGCGTCCTCCTGCGAGAAGAAGTACTCCTGCGTGTAGCTTCCTCTTTCTCGAGAGGTGTGGTTAGGTTTTTACAGCCATACAAACGAAGTTCCCGGTTAGGTAACGGGAATTCATTTGTATAACCGACATAATAAAATATGAGAGAATTATTTGGACCATGCTTAAGTGTATGACCTTGAATAAGATAATCCTCGGTGATAAGAGAGCGGGGTGTATCAAGATAAGCAACATTAGCATCATGCAAAGCACCAACACCCACAGCAATACGTGTAATCAACGAGGTGCACTCAATCGGTCCAGTCATTCTAAAATTTTCTAACCACTGAGAAATCATGAACATGACAGGAGCAATCTTTATTTTCTCAACCATAGCATAAAGAATTTTCAGATCATCCTCGCGCACAATCCTAATATCACTTCTAGGAAACAAGGTAATGCCAAGCCACATGTGCAACAAGCGCAAGGTAGGATGATGAATATGATTAGTTCGGGGTTTCTCACAAGTAGGAGATGCAGAAATTCTTTGCCAAAAAGCTAACTTTGAGTAACCCGGAATCGAACTATCAACATCAATGGTGCAGCGAGTATTAAAGCCGAGGCATTGACTAAGGATTTTCCATGTCAAATGATATTCCTCTCGGAAAAACCGAAAGGTAATACCGTCATCTACCACGCATAGGGTGCATAAAAACTGTAGTGTAAGTAAGCGGGAACCCTACTCATCTACCTTGCAAACTTATCCCACCCTATTGCTTTAAATACTCGAGAAAATTCAGCATCCATACCAATCTTTTGCAGCAGTTCCGGATCAAATGCTCGCGTAGGAGCAAATGTTCGGAGTCGGAGAGCTTCGTAGGCGCTCATCTCTTCGTCGCCCACCAAGTCGAGGTCGGTGTCGACGAGAAGACGATGCTCGGTGTTGGCTTGTTCCTCCGTTGCGGCTTCATGTTGAGGGCTTGACACTTGCTCGGTGGTGGTGCGGGCGCGAGTGCGAGGTCAAGATGAACCCGAGCCCGTGCTCCCGGACCGGAGCAGCGAGGCGAAGGCCTTCCCGGCGCGCTTCATGCTGCAGCGAGGTCGAGCAAGAACGCAAGAACAAAAACGCCGAACGGGTTGTGAGAGTGAAAACCAATCGATGAAACCGTCGGTGTTCTTGCAAGCGAGAAAACGCAACTCGGAAAACCAAACCAAATCAAAACTGCAAAGCAAACCAAAGGAGAAATATTTTTTGCAGAATTTTGAGGCAAGAACTCAATGAGCACAATGGAAAACTTGGGAGCAATGGAGTGAAGTGAGTTGAGGAGTGGAAATGAGAGTGTGAGAGGGAGAGAGTAATGGCCGGCCACCCCCTCCTTATACACGGCCATAGTAGCCGTTTTTGAACGTTGGGAGGATCAGGTGACCGTTGGGGCAAAGGGGACAGGGAGCAACGGCTCTCCTGGGTCGGCCGACCTGACTGATGGGGTCGGCCGACCCCCTCTGGGGCCCACCTGCTTCCCTCTTTGGCCCACAGCCACCAACGGCCATATTGGTGATGACCACGGTTGCTATGTCCAGAAACTCCTCAAAATTATTCGCTCAAAAAGATTTCCAAATAAAAGGTTGCCTCGAATTCAAAATTTTTCGAAAAATTCAGAAATCGACATGTTGATGAAAAATTTCACATGCAAAAATATTTTTGGCTTTTCCATGGTGATACAAGGGTGGTCCAAAAATTTCATCCAAAGATGAGTCATTTTGAACGCAAAAGTGTTTTTGAAAATTTTAAATTTTAAATGCATGGCGAGGAAAATTCAAAATATGCTGGCGGAAAAATCCAAATAAATTTTGGTGGAGGAAATAAATATGCAAGGTGGTTTGGAGAAAATCCAAATGCAAATGTGGTGGAAAAAATTCAAAAAGAAAAGAGAATCAAACCGAATGATAATGCCGGTTTTCCTGGCGGCCAGGGCCGTGTCGTTTAAAGTCCGACGGGCTAAGACTTCTCCAACGGGTTTAGCTTGATGGCGCGGACCCGGTCCTTGGAGATGAGGACGTAGAGGGCTGCGCCTTGACTTGCCACACTTGTTCCATCTTTGGTGGTGTAGGTGGCTTCTCGGACTTTGGGACGGGTTTCTTGACCCATAATCCCGGCCTCGTGGTCGCAGGTTTCTTTGGTTGAAACTGCGATGGATTTTCAATCTTTGCCAAGCTCTTCCATAGAGCAATGAGGCTGTCCGTTTTCCTGGCTGTCACTTCAACTTCTTGAATGTTGGAGGTGTTTGGCCCATACTTGACCTTCATCATCAAGCATTGTTCTTTTCGAGGTTGAAACTCGAACTTTTCCTCCTTCCCATTGATGTAGAGGCGGATTTCTCCAACTCCAACATCAATTTGGGCCTTTGTGGTGCTAAGGAAGGGACGTCCCAAGATGAGGGGCGTTTCCTTGTCAATATCCATGTCAAGCACCACAAAGTTCACCGGGACGGTGTGGCCTCTTATGAATACCGGCACATCTTCCGCAATCCCCATTGGAAAGCGAAAGGATGAGTCGGCCAATTGTAGCCGCATCGCTGTTGGTGTGAGGAACCTGTACTTTAATTGCTCGAAGATTGCCTTGGGCATAATGCTCACGCTGGCCCCAAGGTCGCACAGTGCGTAGTCGAAGTGGAATCTCTGATTGCACAAGAGATTACTGGAAAGCCTGGATCAGTTTTTATTGTAGAAGGTTCTCCTCTTATTTGCCTGTTCTCCCCTGCATGGTTAGTCCTACGAGAGAACATTTCTCCTCTTGTAGTGATAACATTAACTTTTTCAATGGGAGATTCTGGTTGCCCAGGAATCTGTCCAGAAGTAGCAGAAGGAGCAAGAGCAGCAAGCTGAGCTAACTGAGTTTCTATCATTTTATTAAAGCTCAACTGATTTTTGAAAGCGGAAGAAAGACCTTCTATTTTTGAATTTAAACTCTCTAAACTTTGATCATTGGCAGCAAGCTTTTGTTGATTGATTCGTTGATTTTAGCTTGGCCATAAACCAAATCTTTCAAAGAAGGCTGATTATTATTAAAACCACAGAAATTGTTACCTCCTTGATAAGATTGGCGGTTTTGGTTAAAAACCTTGACCTCCACTTGGACGATACCCATTGTTGTTGTTCATGTAGAATGCTTCTTCATGGGTATGGTTGGGGCAATCCTTCCCCATATGGCCAGTGTTGCCACATTCCTCACACGTAATGCGTGAGTCAAGTGAGCGAACACTACCATGCGTGTTGAAGTCGTCCAAGCGCTTCATGACGAGGTCGAGCTTGGCGGACAATAAGTCCACCTCCTTGATAGGGTGTACGCCTTTAGAGCGTGGTTGGAGACGTTCATCGCTCCACCCTTGATTGGAGACCATCTTCTCAATAAGTTCTTTAGCTTGAGCAACGGTCATTGAGAAGAAGGCTCCTCCAGCAGCGGCATCCATATGTCCACGGGTTGTTGGTGTCAACCCGTTGGAGAAATGTTGAAGAATGATCCATTCTTCCATCCCGTGGTGTGGGCAGGCGGATATGTAATCTTGGAGCCTATCCCACGCCTCGGCGATGGTTTCATTGTTGGCTTGCTGGAAGCTTGAAATTCTTCCACGAAGGGCATTGGTTTTGCCCAACAGGAAAAACTTTGCGAGGAACGCGGTAGAACAGCGGTCCCAAGTGTCAATGCTGGCACGATTGGCATAGAACCATTGTTTCGCCTTCCCAAGGAGGGAGAGGGGAAACAAACGAAGTCGGATGGCATCTTGGTTGACTCCGACGGTTGCCGATGTGTTGCATATCTCAAGGAATTGCTGGAGATGAGTGTTGGCGTCCTCCGTGGCCTTTCCACAAAAGGGAATGGCCTGCACCATAGTGATTAGGCTTGATTTGACTTCAAACCCTGTGTCACCGGCGTTGACATTGGGCCCAACGGAAACATTGGCAACGGAGGGAGCAGAGTATTCACGGAGGGTCCTTTGATCAGCCATGTCAATGAGTGTTGATGGTGCGGATGATGTGGGTTCGTCTGTCGGGAGTGTTGCTTGTGAGGGAGAGTCGACGCGGGGTCGAACTTTCCTTACAAGCGACTCTGGATTGTCAACGAAGTTTTCCGGCAAGTTGAATCCACGCATACACTATCCTGTTTTCACATCAAAGAGAGAAAACAGATCAAGGTTAGCCTGCAATGGAAATGGTTAATTCCCATCAAGTGTAATCATGAGTAATCATTGTATACACTTGTCAACAATTGTCTTCCCCGGCAACGGCGCCAGAAATGCTTGTTGGTATTTCTTACACCAAACAGAAAACACCACCTTAGGCTGGTTAGGCCTAGAGTGAATATTCCCGGTTCGGCGCCAGAAATACCTGGGGTTAAGTTACTTGCTTCGGATACATAATAATCCACAACTGGCAACGAGTGCCAGAAATGTATTATTAGTATTTAATCATAAAAGATAATCCGCAAGCGCACGGATAACCCATTGTAGCATTTCACCCGAGAGTATTCCAGGGTATCGTTATTTATATTTTCCCAAAGGAAGACGTAGTTGACAAGTGTGTACTTATACTCATGGTGTTACAAATGATAGATCATAACCAATATCCAAATGCAGGGGTAAGGCAGTAAATGGATAGAGGATAGTGCGACACACACAGCAGGCATTTCCACTCTCTGATAAAAGGCGAGAGGCGGCTCTAAGCTAGACTAAGGTTAAGTAAGAAGAACTGCTACTCCTAATGTACATCGTCAAGTAGCGTGCGTAGCATCTACCTATAGCCTAAGCTGCACACAAGCCAAGACTAAGCTGTTCTACTGCCAAGCCATCATCGGGAGATCCAGCGATCAGAGTCTGCCCCAATCTCCGGACATTTCATATATACTCCTACGCCATACCCGAACGTGGAGGATTACAAGGGACGGACAGGGCTGTCACCACCTGCCGCCTACCTCTACAAACCGTGGGGCACGAACACGCATCCAAGGGTGGAAAGGAAGCCCTAGCACCATGCTAGCGTAACTAACCACAACTCTAGATCCCTCGAGGCACCTCGCAAGGCGATAAACCTAGAGCACTCTTGCAAGACAATGGACCCGATGACTAAGCAAAAGGAACAACTAGATCCAGCGAGCGGTTACTTAGACAAAGGATTAAAGCTAGCACTAAGTTAAGCATAGGCGTTCGTCGCTCAAGAACGAGCGACGAATGATAAACAATGAAGAACGATCATCGTTAACCGATGATCGAGTATGAACGAACGACGAACGAACGATGAACGATCATGAACGAACATCGATGAACGATGAATGAACGATGAACGAACATGAACGAACGAAGAACGTTCATCCAAGATCAAGGATGAACGATGAACTAGCATAAGCACATAACTACTATAAGAACGATGATATTCCGTTGACAAGAGAATAAGTCTTACAAAGAGAGTAAAAGGATATAAGGGAATTTACCCCAAAACTCCAAGGGACTTGGGAGCCAACAGGGCAGCCCACTACTCAGCCTAAGCCTAACTAGAGAGCCCCTAGCTCTGGATGTGTGGAGGAGGGAATGAGCCTCTTGTGTTGTGTGTCCTCTGAGGGGAGGGGGTACCCCTTTATTTATAGCCCTCCAAAGGCGGTGGAATTGAGGCGGTTCCTTAGGTCGGTGGCATTGATTGCAGGTGGAACCGACCTCCTGAAGTCGGTTGCAAACCGCCTTAGAAAGATGGACCCAGGGGGCCTCCTTGTCAGGTCGGCCGACCTAGGTTTGGGGGTCGGCCGACCTGGCCCTGGCCCCTCCTGGGCTGGTCTTTGGCAGGTTGGCTACCATCGGCCTTTTGGCCTCTTTTCCAGGTGCGTGGCCTCAGTTGATATTCTGGTAGGTTCTGGGCCTTTAATCCTTGAATTATATTCCCGCGGCGAGCGTCGTTTGGTGGGAGTGTTGGAATCGTAGCCTTGGGCCTTGTTTATACCTGGAAATCCCTGTTTTCCACCTGCACATCCAAATCTAGAGGTACACGTGGAAACAGGTTATTTGATAACAAAATGCAAGTAACAAGTGTTAGTTCTTCCTTATTTATAGAGCTAATTGACGGTCAAAAACTGGGTCTAAGGACCGTCAACAGAGTACGCGGCGGCGTATTCGGGTACGTGCTTGTGTGCTCGTGGGCGTGCAGGAGGTACGTGGTCTTCGGCGAGCGGTGTGCAAGTGCGGTGGTTCGGCGGTCCGTGGCAACAGGCGGATGGCGTCGAAGTCGTCCAAATTTGAGGTGACAAAGTTTGACGGTACTGGCAATTTCGGGCTTTGGCAGACAAGAGTGAAGGACTTGTTGGCGCAGCAAGGGATCCTGAAGGCACTCAAGGATGCAAAGCCGGCCAAGGTAGATGATGAGAAGTGGGAGGACATGCAGGAGCAAGCAGCGGCGACAATCAGGCTGTGTCTTTCTGATCAAATCTTGTACCATGTCATGGATGAGACGTCACCAAAGAAGATTTGGGATAAGTTGGGCGATCAGTTCATGTCCAAGACGCTGACTTAGAAGCTGTATTTGAAGCAAAAGTTGTATGGGCTGAAGATGCAGGAGGGGTCAGATATTGCTGAGCACATCAATGTCTTTAATCAAGTTGTGACTGACCTTGTGAAGGTGGATGTGAAGCTTAATGATGAGGACAAGGCGATTATTCTTCTTTGTTCGTTGCCTAGTTCTTATGAGCACTTGGTCACTACACTGGCGTATGGCAAGAGCGAGCTTAAGGTGGCTGATATCACTACGGAGTTACTTGCTCAGGATCAGAGGTGGAAGAACAATTCTAGTGATGCTACTTCTGCTGGAGATGCTTTTGTGGTCAGGAGTGATCGAGGAAGGGAGGCTGAGAAGAAGAAGAATAAGGGGCCGCAGTGCTATAAGTGCAAGCAGTGGGGACATGTCAGGAGGGATTGTCTGGAACTGAAGAAGAAGGACGTGGCAAATATTATGGTTTCCAGGAAGGATGACTCGGATAGCGATGGTGATGTTCTTGTTCTATCGAGTGAGAAGTCTTGTGGAGAAGCGTGGTTGCTGGATTCTGCGAGTTCTTATCATGCTACATCTCGGAAGGAGTGGTTTTCTTCATACGTTGAGGGCGATTTTGGTTTTGCTCACTTGGGAGATGATACAGTACGCCGTATCATAGGAGTTGGCAACATCAAGCTTAAAATGTACGATGGTCAGGAGGTGCTACTCGAGGATGTGCGGCATGTGCTGGAACTAAGGAAGAATCTTATCTCGCTTGGAATTCTGCATGAGAAAGGTTGGTTGTATCAGGCGGCGCCAGATAGAAAGACCTTGAGGGTGATGCAGAATGGCTATGATGATAGGCGAGAGGTCGGATAGTCATCACTATAAGCTAAAAGGTGGAGTCATAGAGGATGGAGCTGCAGGTATTGCGGTGTTTAGTCCTGGCGGCGAGATGGCCTCGCCGGACTGTTCAAAGTGAGCAGTGGAGAAGACAACTTAAGTCTGCGTACACGGAGGTTCGAGCATGGACAACTTCAAGGTGACGTGCATATTCGTTGGAGTTTGTTATATTTGTGTCGAATATGTGTACGAAAGTCGGTTGCAATTAGGACTTGAGTTGTATTAGGTGTTAGGGATAGAGTTTCTGTTGGACTTGTATTCCCGGGCCCATAAATATGAGGGCACCACCGCTGCAACCGCAACGACAACAGATGTAGTAGGCAAGGGTGATGGTGGCTAGGGCGGCGTGCCCTAGAGGCAGCCAAGCCATGTACTCCTGGATGCTGGTGTTACTACGGTTATGATGGGGAGGAGCGCCCGTAGACATGCTCCGAGGATGTAGGCACATCGTTGAACCTCGTTAAAAAACATCGTGTCTCGTGTCGTTCTCTTTTCTGTGATCTTATGATTTGGCGTTTGTGTTCTTGGGGAATCGCTTCCGCGTCTAATTATCTAACACAGAGGTGTGTATAGCAAGCAGCAGCTTTGCGCCTTTGCCCGTGCAGAGCGCAGGCCGCGTCAGCCACTAGCCGCTGCAAGCAAGCATGCTGCTTGTACTCCTCCTCCATTTCTTGATTTCAGTGGAGAGATAGGCGGGGAGGGCAATAACGAAAAGATGGACGGGCACAGAGGCACGGACATCACTGGTACAAGTAGCAACTAGCAGCTGCTCCTACTCCGGCCGGCGAGGACGAGTACGACCACCCTACGGCTACCAGCCCGGTCAATTCAGACCCCTGTCCGTAACTGTTCAACTAAACGACGCGTATTTTTCTCAGCCACGTGCTCGCCGGAGCCATCGACGGCTCTTGCACAGTCTGGGTTAAAACACATGACACTGTTCGAAGTTGTAGCCCTCTTTGTAGCAACGTTGCAAAACCAACCTCGTTTGTCATGCGAGACCCGATCGGGCGATCGAGCTAAGAACAGGTTGCTCCAACGCTTGCTTGCCGCCTCACCCGGTTACAGAGAAGGACCCCCACATAGATCCGCTCAAATAAAATGCTTTTCCGTTTTCACCTAAATGGAATGCCAGACATTCACTGTTGTACTGTATCATCAGAAGTCGCAGGTTTACAGCCCCTGCTCCTGACGCGTTGAGAATTGAGAGGCATCCATTTTATAACTCGTCGTCTCTCATCAGACCCAAACCGATGCAACCAATGGCCTCCTGTTCGAATCCTGTCACCCCATTGAGCTGTGTGTCCGTCCGTCTATCATCTACACCTCGGAACTTTGAGCTACGGAGCATAGTAAAGTTTCACCAACGGAAAGGCCCCCAATCAGGGGAAGCAGAGCCGCTGACGAGCAGGAGAGCAGCTGCTCGCACTTGCACAGGCTCACAGTCACAAGGCTTGATGGCCGGCCTCTCGCAAAAGTACGCTCCACCAGCAGAGCTATCATCATTTGCAAAGCTACCGGCGCTGGTGCAGCTGGTACTAGCCATGGATGGATGGAGCGAGCCCTCGTTGTCCGGCGCCGGGGAGGGAGGGGGGGTGGAAAGTAGTCCTACTACTAGTGGGAGCAGTGATACGGGCATCTCTTCTTTGCTCGTGCTGTCCCTCTGGCGAGGAGCACTGACGCGAGATTTGGGGGGCCTCTCCGGCCTGCTTCACCTCCACATCGTGGTCACTGGTCAGCCGAGGTTAACAACGAGCTAATAAACTACTGGTCCAACAAGCTAATCGGGCCCTACGCGCGCGTGCCAATGGAGCACGAGACTCCTTCCCATTAGCAAAAAAAAAAAAAAAAAAACTGTGTGTTCACTTGGGTTTGAATTGCATGTTTTGGACGCGTCAAAAAGCGCTCAGAAATTGTAGCTGAGATAATCACCACTGGATGTGCAGCACAACAGCAGGGCCGGCGAAAGGCTGTTCTACCGATTTGCCAGGGAGCCCGCTCCCCCCATCTGCAGCTGCAGCTGCAGCTGCTGCCATCCACGCCAACCTGTGGGCGTCTCGTTGGAGCCTTGCGGTTGCCGTTTACCGGTACTGTCTCTCGACGTGTCTGATAGCATCTCTGAGTGTGTGGGTAGTGAACACTGCTACTGGTAATAGTAGTATTTTAACGTGACAGGATCGACTCGTTGATGAGAATTTTCAGTATAAGGGCAAAGCTTGATGGCTGCTCATTTGAGGTGCGCTGATACAAGTGCAGGATGTCGCCACTATTTTTACCATGCCCAGGAGTCCAATGGCAATACAGTCCAAGCAAGCGGTGAAAACGTAAAAGACTGGGGGGCAGCCAGCCAGAGCCAAACGGCGACACATGAGACGCGACCAGTCCTCTCCTGCAGTCGCAGACCCGCGACCGTTCGCTCCGAGTCCTCTCCTCCACCCACGCCACCGCCGCGTGACCACGCACACTCCACTCCACTCCACTCCACTCGGGCAAGGCACAACTCCACTCGCCACTCCGCTGCCACTACCCAACAACCATCGCGGGGACCCCGAGCTCGCAGCCTCGCGCTCGCACCACGCACCACCCCCAGGATGTGAAGAAGAGAATACTATGATCCCTTCCCTTCCTCCACTGCGAGCCCTTCACATGCGCACACCACGGAACCCGCGTCGCGCCGCACAGCCCTGACCGGCTGACCCCTCGTCCCGCGCCGGGCCAAGCCACCGCCGCTAAATCCACCGTCATTTCCTCGCGATGAGCAGCGGAGCGGCGGCAGCGCCCGTGGTGCCTTCTTCCTGAGCCGTCTGTTCCCGCATTGCTCAGGGGGAGAGAGACGGGAGGCTAGGCGCGATGGCCGCGGCCAGGAGGCTCTCGGAGCTGCTCCAGGAGCAGCAGGAGCCGTTCCTCGTCGAGACGGCCGCCTGCAGGGCGCGTCGGACACGGCGAGTCGGCCGCGTCGGTGGTGGAGGTTGCTTCCCGGCCGCCGGGGTGGGGGACGCGTGCCGGCGCCTGCTCAGCCTCTGCAACCACGGCTTCAAGAAGCGGAGAAGCGGCGGCGGCATTGGCGGGCTCAGGTCTGCGCTGAGCAAGGTGCTGTGCGGCAGGGCCATGCGGAGCGTGATGCGCTGGGAGGACCTCGCCGGCGGCGGCTGCTTCTCCGGCGCCGGCGGGTGCGGCGGCCGCGAGTTCCGCCGCCTGCGCCGCTCCATCGGGGACAGCGGCGAGTGCGACGCCCGAACCATGGAGTTCGGCGACGACGAGCGGGTCAGGTGGAAGGCTGACATGGATGTGGACTCGTCAAGGCAGCTCAGCCCGGTCTCCGTCCTGGACCTGCACTCCGACGACGACGACGACTCCTCGCCGGTGCATTCCCATTGTAAGAGCTCTCTTTCTCTCTGAATCTACTGCCGTGTGATTTATTCAGTCACCAGTTCACTGCCGTGTCGCTAGTTCTGTTACCACGATTAATCTTTTGTTACTATGGTACATTGTGCAATTACTACAAGCGCATCTCATTTGTCATCATTTTGTTGCTAGTTTCTTGTCTCCCGTCGTTGCTGTACTTTTGTATGCCAAAATTTCGTCTTCACATGTCATTCTGTGTGCAATAATTGTTTTTGTCCAATGACAGTAGCTGACTGCAGATTAAAATGTTCGAGCACGATCATCAACGTTTAATTGTTTTTCGTCTGCTCTTGTAACAGGGGAAGATGAGAAGCCATCAACATCCGGGAGCTCACCTCCCTCCGAAGCATTCCTCGGCCCAGGCTCGCCATGCTTCACCTACAACCTCAACGACAAGTTCTGCGAGATGGATGTCGACGAAAGCGAGGAAGACATAGTAAGCAGAAACGGGAGGTCGATAGAGGAGCAGATCTCCTCGTGGGAGAAGATCGCCGGGGACATCTCCAGGATCCCCACGATGATGGAGCTGGACCTGAAGCAGTCCGTGCAGCAATGGCGGGAGCACAGGCCGGAGGTCGCGGAGATCGGCACCAGGATCGAGACCCTCATCTTCGAGGACATAAGGAGGGAGACCGTCTGCGACATGCTTGCTTCGCACTGTACATTAGCAACACCAACATCATGTTGATGATCGGAGAGAGTAGACTTGAGGGAGGAGAGGGATTTGGTTATGTGAAAAAAGAAAAAATAGTAGAGGATCTGTACAATTCGAGGCTTGATGTGGCAAATGGCAATTCTTTTTCCCCTAACTCCAGAGCCTTGGACTCTTGGTCTCTTCTCCGCCTTGGGTTCCATGCAGTTTATACTTCTGCAAATATGATATGGGTGGCAAAAGGACAAGCTTTTACCATTTCTTAACAGAGCAGCAGTTGAAAGCCTACGACTAAACATGCCTTGGTAGGGTACGAAAGCTCTCTGAACATCAAAGCTGCCAAAGTGCTTGTTAGGACTAGTGGTAAGAAAGTGAGACTACTCATGGGTTGCTCATCACACACATTAGTCCCATTTTAAATTCACCAGCAAACAAACCATTTTTCCACGTAGACACTAAACTAGCAGCGCAGATCTGTGGCCCCAAAGTCAGAAGATCAAGGCTGCATGGCCAGATAAAGAAACGCATGGGCTTTGCTTAAGTTAAGGGATTTCTTTATAGATTTTGCAAGGAAGAAGCAATGGAAACTCACGCCACATTTGGAATCTGAGCATGTTGTTAAGAAGAGCCGAGCGCCCTGTCCTTTGCAAAGAGGACAAGCAACGTGTATAGGATGCCCTTAGTGTTGTCTGCAGCCTGCGCCCTGGTTGAGCCAAGTTGATCTTTAATTGGGGAGTCAAAGAGGTAGCTCATGGTTGGCGGTACCATCCTCGCATTGCCCCCATGCCATGCTAAATATAATACTAATAGAGTTTCTAGATTAAGTAGACTAGTGTGATGTTGAAGTTGAGTGACCTTAAACAACAGGTGGCGAAGTGCTGATTCCCTGTAAAGCAGAAAAAACTGATGAGAACAGTCTGCAGATTGGATCGGTGACATGCACCACAAAATGTGGGGGCATATTTTAGCTCCTCAACCCATGATGTGTACGAGTAATTGAGTAGATTATCACCGTGCCGTACAGGACAACGGTGGCAGTTGTCGTAGAGACAGAATGTCAGTCTTGACATGCTTGCTCCATCTTCAGTACCAGCACAGCTCTGAATCACCGAACTCAATGGGCCGAAGCATGAGTAATTTAACTGAGACGATGTCAAATTATAGATGAAGCTTTGGCTTGCTTGTCTGGATCAGGAGCGCCCATACATACGGATGAGGCGGCGGTTAGACGGGGACAAGCGGCATTAATTGGCGCGTCGCCATGGGCACGTACGCACATGCGCCGCCGTGCACGGGCGCTGTTGGGAGTTCGCCGGAGGAAAAAGGCCCCAACAGTGGCGAAGCGATTGGGCGAATTATCAACATTTTCTTGTCCTTCTAAAAAAACATTTTTTTTGTCCTTGTGTGGAGCCGTGATCTTTCGGGCATTTCATTTCCTCCGGCGCCCAGGCGGCATGTGTCCACTGCAAATCTACGTGTGTGTATGTACTTTCCGAAAGCGTAGCAACCAGCTCTACACGAACACGAGTACTATACATGAGAGACATACGCAGCCGTAGGGGGGAAGGGAAAAGAAAGGAAAAAACGACAGCAACAGCTGGTGAGTGTACTCCTGCCTAGCCCGGAGGACAGGAGGAAACACGGGTTTAAGCCGGACGGATGCCGGCGGCGGGCGATCGATCGTCCATCCGAGATGGCGGCTCCGTGCGTGGTCGCGTGTGAATGCCGAGCTGTTTATTTACCGCAACCTCACATGCATGGCTGGTTGGTTGGTTGAGCCCGCCGTAACGGCAATGCACGCTCGATCTGCATGCATGCGGTTGTACTTGAGCCGCTGAGCATGTTTGCCGCTAGCTGCAGCTGCCGAATTTACTCCGACTGATGAATTTACTCCGACTGATCTTACCAGCGAGTGACAGCAACAAAGCCACGTCTTTCTCCAAACCGATTTGACTGTCAGGAGTTCATCGGACCATCAATCAGGCGATCAGGCGAAGACAGTTAAACCGGGCAGTGAAGACGGGCTGTGCATGCAACGAAGGTTGGTCGTGTCGTGTGCGCGCCATACTCCAGCGAGCTCTGGCGCGCGTGACGCGGCGGCCATGTGCGTGGCCCATTGATGGCCCGGCGGTGGCGGCAGATTTCGCACGTACGGCGCCCGGCCCCGGCAGATATTGAAAAACTCGACCTGCCGGGGGAAGACCGCCCCCGACGGCATTTGCTAAGGAAAACAACCTCTCACGCAGGCCGAGAAAATCCCCGAACCCCTTCCCCGATCTTACACAGGGACTCAACTGGCCGTTGTGAGCTCCGGCGCGAGTCTTTACCATGTGCTTTGACCGGGGAAGGCGAGGGGATTTTTTTATGCACTGTGCGTGCTACAGTACCGCGCCCAGCTACAGTGCAGTGCACTGTGCGTGCTACAGTGCCGCGCCCAGTTACAGTGCCGCGGTGGGAATCGTGGGCGAGCAACGCTCGAACCCACGACCGGCGGCTCACCAACCGGGAGCCTTGCCGCACGAGCTACCGCTCGTTCCCCCCCGGCAGATATTGATGCCCCACCCAATCCGGGGGCCCTGTTTCCATGGCGCACGTAGTACAAACAAGCAACCAAATAGTACGTCGACGCACCTCATCAGTGGGTGATGCGTGACTAATCATTCTCTACAGCTTGTTCGCATGCTTGCTGCAATTCAGCAGCTACAGTGTTTGCAGTTATTTCTTCAGTATTCACTATAGTGTTCGCAGTTATTTCTTCAGCATTCATTACAGTATTGTGGTGCAGCCGAGCAGGACCCTGATCTCTCGGCATTAATCAAAAGGATGTCCGGACTCGATCTTATCGATATGTTGTACGCACGCCGCGTAAGTGATTGCCGGATGCTTGCTGAAGATGCACCGAGAGAGACTCACTCGATGGATATGGTTTTTCAACGGTCTCTTTTCTTACTCGATATCCCCCATATGTGATTGCCGATGCTAGCTGCGATGCACTGAGAGTCTCTTTTATTACTCGATATTCCATGTGCCAATGCCATGTAGCAGCAACGCACTCCCAATGCAAAGATTCCTTAATTGAGGCAGGTGATTGGATAGATTTGTTCAGTACGTACTACGTGGCAGCAGCATCATGTGCTCAAATAGTTGCAACTTGCAAACGGCTGCTGCTCGTCGATCCGATCGCAACGCGCGCCAAGGCAGCAGCTTCAACAGTCCCCGCATTTACGTGCAAATTAGCCTCTGCTTGGGACCAGCCAAATGAGCCAACAAACATGCGAATTGATTGCTTTGTGTAGGATCTTCGGGAAGTACTCGTAGCAGCAACAAACTCTCGAAGATTTCCATTCCATCACCGGGATGCAGTTTTTAATCTCTTTCTTACTTGGTTACGCCGCCGGCCGTTGCACAACAGTGGCGGGGTCAGAAGCTGCGCGCCAGTGTTACCAGCGCGCAAGGAAGGCACTGTGCGGTGGTACGCATACGGAGCTGGAAGGCTGCCAACGAACGATGCTGCAAGATGCTTGCAAGATTGTGCGCGAGGTACACACGGGCATTCAAGGGTTACAATCTTGATAAACTAGAACTCCAGGAGAGAAAATTGTGTATCGCGTACAATGCCGGTGTGAATCTAAGCTAGTTAGTAGCAGTGAACAACAAAATCTTTCCTTCTTTTGGACAACAGTACCAGCAGCCCGTGTATTCAGCTGTTCGGATGGCCTAAAGCGGCTGGGCTGGTGACTGTTGTGGCTGGGGCTGGTGACCGCTGGCACTCAGTAACACTGTTGCTACAGTGTACGGAGCCTCCAGCCAGCGCTGGCTTAAAGAGCATCCGAACAGGCAGATTGATGATAGATCTTCAAGGATCTATGTTTTTTCGTCCACAGCAGGATGCAAGCAAACACAACGGTTGCGATGATGAAGCAGCTGTTGTCTCTGCTGCTAGCTTGGCCGGTCCTTCCAATCAGCGGTTTTGTCTCTGCTGCTCCCGACCCAGCCTCGGATGCCCTTTGGCCTCCTCCCGTTGTTGTGTTCCGGCGGCCATCGCGCTCTCCACGTGCAGACGGCCACGACGGCGAGGGACAAAGCAGCAAGGGCTAGTTTGGTTGCTGCCCTCACACATGTGCCTGAGCATTTTGCATGCCTGAAGGTAGCCTGAAGTTGCTAGATAATTTGCCTGATCAGGCACATCGAAAATGAAGAGCATTGTTTGGTTGATGACCTGAAATGATGCCTGGTAGAGAACGCATCCAGGCAGTGTTTGGCTGATCACATGCCTGAGATTACAGTTACCATCTTATAATAACATGGTGATGTTACCCCCACCAGAGAAACATATTTGTTCACACTTTTCTATCAGAGAGCAATACTGTAACAAGAACAATTCGAATGGAACATTAAACTGTAGAGTACGAGTGCTAATACCATCTATTTATATTTGTTCCATAACATTACAGATTAAAGTCTGCTCGCACCGATAGAGCAACAACACAAAATATTCCACTACAGCCAGCATTTCCAAAAGAAGGCCGAAAGTTAGACTAGAAAGCAACTGCTCACCCTGTCATACTATTGTATCATAGCAGTCATGCTAATATATACTTATATCTATCATTTAGTGATTGTTTAAACACTATAGTGTAACAACCGCTAAACCAAAAGGGTGCTGCAAAAGAGGTCACCAGACATTTGCCACCATCATGCAACATCACACGGCACCAGGATCGTCACCTGACAAATGCTTGTACACCCAACACTCAAGGTATTGCTTACCCATGCTGACAAGAAAATTCCGATGCACTTTGAATTCTTTCTTGCAAAGGTGCATCCCCACTGTCATTCTTTGATCAGGTGTCATAGGAATTTCCTTAAGCATGTCCCACAAAGGAGCATCTGGATCAGGTGGTGCTGCAACTTGAATTGGTTGTTGAAGGCTATGTCTGATCCCCTGCAAGGTCTCGGTGATCACCACATCCTGATCATCATCTTGCACAGCGGGTGTTGCTTTTGGCCTCGACTTGTTGGTCTTATCATTGCGTGATGGAGGCAAGGTATTCTTTCCCGTCCTTTTGAAATTCTTCTTGTTAGCCTTCAAAGCAGCAACATTAGACGAGGAAGCTTTACTGCCAGCTACACTTAGGGCAGCGACCTCCTTACAATCATCACTGTCTGATGACAACTTGTCAGAATCATCCACTTCTGGATCCTTTGAGTCATCATGTCCAGAAGCATCTGCAAAGTCCAATGTATCTAAGCCATCATGGTCAGAATCAGCTGCAGTATTAGCATCTTGCATAAATGTCCCATCGGCTGATGAACCGCTGAACAATTCTTTCAGCTTGTCGAAGAACTGAATTGGTTTGGTGAGCACTCCACGATCATTTACCTACAAAGAATATTTTGTAATTAGAATATTGTAAAATTGTCATACAATTCATATTCAACTTTCTTTGGTAAGTTACTCACCGAAAGTCCAGCAATAGTGGACTCAGATAAAATCACCATTTTATTCTCATCATCCCAGCCACCACCACTTGCATTCATATGGCGAGCGACAAGCGCCCAAGTATCTTTATGGCGCCTATAGTGACGATGAACTTGATCAACACTGTAGGTAGTAGCAAACTTGGAATTTACAGCAGCTGTGCTAGCAGTATGATGCATCTTCTTGATTACAGCTTTTGGTGGCAAATCCAGCTTCTTTTCAATGTACCAATCGAGTAGAAACTCAGATATAGATGCAGGCCAATTTGTAGGTTTGGCCCTATTGGTTGATGCCCCAACTTTGGTGCTGTTCTTGCCCTTGGCAAGTAGTTTGCTCTCTGCTGTGTCCATCTTGTGAACTACAAAGGGATTATTCATACAAGTAAATATGGTAAAACAGTCGTACATAGGAAAACAACCATAATTAACATGAGTACAAGTCTTAAAATCCATGCATTACTAGATAACGAATGCTTACAAGGAGAACACTAATGTTCTCTCCACATCAAGTCAGCCATAGAATCCCGTTTTGCTACCCAAAGTCTATTCTCCACTCCCTGATCTGTAGCTATTCTAGATGACCTAGGTAGTGACCTATACCAGCGAGCTTCATCATATATGATGTTGTCAGGTCCGTTCTCAAGTATCCAATTGTGCAGCACACAACAAGCTATCACAATCTTAACTTGGACTCTATATGGAAAATACGGCTTGCTCGCTAGGACTTTGAAACGGTTCTTTAAGGTTCCAAATGCTCGCTCAACACTTGTGCGCAGTGAGGAATGTCGAAGATTGAATAATTCTTCTGGTGTCTGTGGTTCTTTCCCTCCTTCATACTCCTTCAAATGGTACCGTACTCCTCTATATGGTGGTAGTATACCAGGCCTTGCTGCATAACCCGCATCAGCTAAATAGTATTTTCCTACATCAGATAAGAACGATAGGTTCATTGCCTTGTCAAAAATTATTGCAAAGTTGAACCAATAAGATATTTTTCACACCTTCAGGCATTGGAATCTCTTACTTTCCCAATGCCGTCGCATTCCCTGCTGGTGAGAGCATCCACGTCATTTTAATTTCCTCAGCCGTTGGATTCAACAATGAGTCTATCTAGAGCGTTGATCCGAGGCAGCCTGACGTCAGTTCACGTAGTAAACTCGCCGATAACTCGAGCGACTTCCGGACCGTTCTTCAAGCCCCGGATTGACGCTACCGGCCCCTCCATTGCGCCGCCCCGTTCTCACGCGCGCCAGTCACCGCGGAGCACGCCCACTCCGTCTTGCCTAGGCGCGCCGCCGCTCTGGCGCTAACAGCTGAGGTAAGCCATCTCCGCTTGAGTTCAGGTTGCCGCGCTAGGCTAGGCGTCCCGGCACTCCAGTTCGTCGTCGCACCCTACAGTCCCACGCTTCACCTTGGCTTTAGCTGCGTCCAGATTACAGGCTCGCAACATTTATGGATGGACGCATCTCGTTTGCCTATGAGGAAGGATAAAAAAGGGAGAAGAAACCAGACTGGCGCTGAGGGGCCGACTGATTTTAACGGTGAGCACCACAACAAAAGCCGAATGCAGCTACGTTGATGGAGTCGAGCAGCAGCTGCGAATCCTTGTATGCACTGGCGAGGATAAGCAGGACACAACGCGCACGGGCTCTAGAGTGAGACGAAGAGGCGCAATCAGCAGGGCACATTGCAAAGAGATGGTAGGGGCCAGAAGTACAGAAGTTCCTGCTGGCAACAGTGGAGCAGGTGATCCTGGTATCCTCAGCGTTCCTGGTCCTCCACATGGAAATGGTGCTCTCTGCTATCATATCCACTCTGCAAGATTTCTACCATCACCCACAAGAAAACATAGCGCCCTTAATGTGTTCGATGGAAAGTCACCAGGAACTGAATAAAGGAGTTGATAGTGGTGCTCATGGGAAAGTTGCAAGCGTGCCTTGCTAGAGCCTGCTGGGATAAAGGATGAACTGGAGCTTCTTGATCAGGTGGAATTAAAGGAAACTTAGGTGGAATTCAAAATTGAGGACTGAGAAGGGCATGGAGACAGATATGCCACTACACGGCTTTTCCTTATGCAGCATTGCTCAACGAAATGGGCAAGGAAGATCTATCACCAATGGAACCAAGGAAAACAAAAGTTTATGATCACCAGACTCTGACAGGTGTGTCCTCTCAGAACTGATGAAACTTTGTGCTTTGCCATTGCTGTATAGGACAGAATTGACAAGCCAAATTGAGATTCCTTTTAGATATTTTTTTTAACTGCACTGTTCCTGTTAGATATTAACAGCGAAGTCGAGAAAAGTTGTCACCATTTAGTCTCGCTTTATATTTAGCTGAGGTTATACTTCTAGCTTCAGAGATGTTATAGTGCTACAGCTATTATTATATAAATTCAAATCTTTCAACCGAAATTCTTGGAGTACTGGTATATGCAAGTTTTCTTTTGCAAGGCATATCTAAGTAGTTAATGAACATGACACAGACCAATCAATATTCTGTTTATACTGATGATGTCTGAAAGTTTCATTTTAGCAACCAGTTCATAAGTTAACAATGGAAACCCAATTATATACTAACGGTATATTGTTCGTTAACCTTATAATGCATTTTTCTGATATTCCAGAAACAACAGTATGCTAAGAGCATGCGTCTTCAAATCCTCAAACAGAAGTGATGCATTTTAATAGCATTTGCTAACGCAATTGTGCTGACTAACACTTTGTGCAGGACTGTCGATTTGAGCAAGATTATATGGATCTGCTTGGTTGCAGGCCACAATGCACCACCCATCGCTGTGGTAACGCCAAAGGTAAGACGGGAGAATTCGACGCTGCAAGTTTGGCGGAAAAAGCGAAGCAAACGATGGGGAGCTGTGGTGTGTCGTAGCTTTTTCAGTTGAAGCTGTGACCAAGCAGTGGCCATGATACGTGGCAGCACTGAACCTGCGGCGTGGCGCATTGTGCTCGTAAACCAAACATGTCCTATATTGCTGCGTTGAACATCATATAGCCATATGACATTATATAATATTTACGTTTATGACTAATAGTGGATCCTTTATACATGATTCTTAATATTGAACACTTTTCTTCTATTTATTATAAAACCTTATATAATCCTACTATGCGGGCTAAAGGCGCGGCAACGCCGTGCCTCTTTCTAGTTCCATCGGATTTTTTCAGAGCAGCGTTGAGCACAACTGAGTCATGAGCTGAACCCTCCCATCCAGCAAGGACATATGTAAACCACAAATCAAAGTCCACTGCAGCAAGAACATTCTGTGTTGCATAACCCTTGCGCCCTCTAAACCTGTTAGCTATGTTATCAGGGACAAATGCTGGAATGTGGGTTCCGTCTAGTGCCCCAATGCAATCCTATATTACAACAAAAACTACTATTACCCAACAGAGACAAAGATGGGAATTAGAATATCAGATAAATCACAATTGTGTCATAATGTACCTCAAAATAAGGATAGAACCGGCCTGGGCTACTGGTTATCTTTGCATGGGTATCTATGGACCTAAGCTTGATCATATCTTTGGCGAGACTGCATAAAGCTTTCAACACTTCATTGAAGTATCGACTAACTGTCTCATTAGATCTCTTGAAGTATAGTCCAACCACACGATTTCTCAAATTGTGACCAACTGTGTGCAGGAACATAGCTAATTGTTCTTCAACTGAAACATTCATCGAATCACGTAGCAGGCCTGAATCACGTAACCGTGATGAAAGCTTCCAGAACACATCCTTCCTCATCCGAAGCTGATTGATACAATTTCTATCAGTCGAATTGTACAGCTCATCTAATCTTGTCTGTCTTAACAGATCCCTATCCACCAATGGACCATATTTTCTTGCAGACCTTACATTCTGCTTACGCTTAAGCCGTCGCCATCGGTAAATAGCCAATACAACAGCTAAAGCACCTAAAGTTCGTGCTCGCCGTTGGATAATACAATTAGCAGATTCTACATCCATCTGAGAAGTAGACGATAGAACAAAGAAAAAATTCATTGTAAAAGGAGAAGATATAGCTGAACCGCATTTTGTAGAATATAAAACTACAGTCAAAAGACATGCTATCTTAGTGGTGCGCCACCTTCATTCGTATCTCTATCTATTTGTGTTTGTATACAGGAAAAGGAGTAAAATAAGGGGAAAACGAGCAAAGCATATCATCACATATTCTGTATAGGTCTTCATGCGTAAGCAGTAAAATCAAAGGGAAACCAAGAAAAGATGGGGGTGCTTCGTTCTCACCTAGCTGCAACTGGTTGCCGCAGACCGAAAATCTAAGGAAGACCAATCTTGCTCAACGAATCCAAATCTGGGAAGAGGAAAAGCTAGGGAGGAAGAAGGCCAACTGCTGTCGTAGGAAGAAGGTGAACTCCCGATCTACTTTATGGAGTCCATCTCGTCAGCAGCCATCGCTTCCATGGCCGGATTCGTGGAGGAGCTCCCCTGGAAGAACCCTAATCTTCAGATGCGCCGGGGAAATGTGGCGGGGAAATTAGTGGGCGTGGCGGGGAAATGTGGCGGGGAAAAGTGATGACGCCGGGAAAGGGAGTGCTATTTTTATAATGGGAGGTGATTCTACTCAGGCAACTTCGGCGACGAGAGAGCGCGAGCTCAGGCGCTCAATTTTCTACGCCTGAGTCAGGCGCATCCTCTCAGGCAGATAGCATCAGGCGTTTTTCTCTGGGTAGCAACCAAACACACCTCCGGCAGATCACAGGCACCCTCTCAGGCCAGGCATTTTTGGTGAGGGCAGCAACCAAACTAACCCCAAGTGCCGCGCTACAAACAAAAAAACCGCCAGCTGCTCAGTGCTCGCGACGTACGGGCGGGCGGCAATCTGTATCTTGCTGATCGAACGTGGCCATGCTTGCACGCTGGCTGCCTGAATTTGTTCCGTACCTAATTGATTTCGCCTCCTCGTCGTTTCATGAATGCGCGTACGCAGATCATGTTTTTTCTTTCTGCACGTTTTGTCTTGAGAAAAAGGACGAGAAGAAGAAAGGCGTACCGACAAGAAAAGCGAGAAATGGTAGTAATAATAGCTGGTGAGGATTTTTTTTTTCTACGGCCCAAACACAACACATAGCCTTGGTCAACGCCAGACTGGTAGTGTGTCTGCCTCCGCCGAGCCAATTTGCGGCCCTTGGTTGGCCCAGTAAGCATGACCAGTTCTTTGTCTCATACTGTATTTACTACGCTTCAAGTTATCTCAAAAAAAAAATACTATGCTTCAATCGTTCCTAAAAAGGAAAAAAAAAAACTATATATGCTTCAATCGTCTAAGATTTGTGTTCTGCTCAACTGCGACGAGGTCTGGAGAGATTAGGGTAGGAGATTGTTAGGATTTGGGGGAGCTATGCCCCCACGACTTAGAAGAGAAGGTTGGGGGAGGTAGGTCGGTATGACAGTGGTGGCAAAAAGAAGTGATGGAGTCGGCGGGGGAGCCGCCTCGCGGGTGGTGGGAGATGGCGGTTGGGCCAGGCTAGGGCGGGGAGCTCAGCACTGACGATTTAGCGGGGTGGGGAAGAAGATGCGGAGGTGGAGAGAGTGGAGGAGACTCGAGAGAAAACGCTCGTTGCATGTGGAGATGGATCGGAGGTTGAATATGACATCTGAACCATTGATCTCCATCCAACAGATAATAATGATCGACTGAACGAATTGTTTTTTTTTTTAGTCGCTGAAGATTAGTTGCTCCCTAGGTTAGATATATACCATAAGTATATTACGTCAATGTATTACTAGTGTAAGTTCGCAAAAAATGTATTACTTGTGTTACAAAAGGTCCTGAAAACATTTCCTATTGTCCTACAATCTTTTTCTTAAGATAATGAGAAAAAAAGGAGTTCCGGCCCAGTTATGGGGGCTACAGCCCATGTATTGCCCCCACTTAAGGGCCTCTATTGGTATAGCAAAAAGAATTGACAACAAGCTGCCTCTTGCATTAAACCAAAACACGCCCACGTGACTTATCTCCTCCCTTCTCGACTCTTCGTCTACAGTTGAGAGCAGGCGAATACCGAGAGTTCTCCGTCCAGCGCCGATTTCTTCCGTTCCCCGTCCACTCCGGCGGCCGGATTGGCGCTGGAGAGGATGGGGAACGGGGATTGAGGTGGCTGATGTGTATATACCTAGTTTCTATAGGTAGTTTGGATCCAAGCAGCTTGTGCAAGGTGGAGGCAGAGCTGCGAGCGTGGAATAAAAATCGCCGGTTTCTTCTCCGCCGCGCTGGTGAGTTCTCTTCGTCCAGCGCAAGGCCGGTGTGGTATGTGTACCCCGGATCTGTAGTTCTAGAGTCCGTTGGGTTGTTTTGCTATTCCCTAATCTGTGTTGAAGGCGTTGTTCGCATTGGCATAGATTTTGGGAGGTTTATTTACCAGCTCGTGGTGAAATCGGGTTGGTTTTTGGATCCCACCAATTTTGGTGGTTCAGTTTTCCTCCAGGAGGAATCGTTGTCCGGCGACTGGGAGTGGATGCCATTTCTTGTGGCGTCAGGCTCCTTGAAGCCAGGCGATGTGATGGTCAAGAACCATCTCTCTCTGCCGGATCGTTCAACGATTAAAGAGCGTATCGGTTTCGACGCGCTGCTCAAGACGGCATCAAAAAATTATGTTCTTCGCCAGGGTGGGAGCCGGCCTCAAGCTTGGTGCTCCGGCTGTCGGCGGCGAGGAAGACCGGGGAAGGTTACAAGGACTTGGATGTAATTTCTTTTTCTTTTGAGGATGTTCTTGTACTATGGACTGTAACCACCAAAATTTATCAATGAATTCCCGGTTTCTCAAAAAAAAACAACAAGCTGCCTCATGAGCTCTTGCATTACCGACGAGCAACGAACAGGAACACAAGCAAATATAAAAGACATCAAGGATGGAAGGATTCATTCATTCCTCGTGATCTTGGGAGGAATTTTGGCCAACCTCACTATACTCCCCTCCACATCCACACACGATGAGCTCTTGCAAGACAGCCCAAACCCAGGCAGCCCGAGTCCATAACCAAGACCAAGACCACGCGGCAGCCCGAGGAGCAACCTTCGGCCCCCGTGGCTGCCGTCCTCCGTGCAGGCCCGATACGCGGCAAGAAACGGGTCGTCTCCCGGCCCCGGCCGGACGCCGCGGCTCCTCCTTGGCCTGCTCCGACCCGGCGGCGAGACGGCCGGCGCTCCCGGCCCACCGGGCGGCGGCGGCACGCGTAGCCGGTGCGGGTGCGCCGTTTCAGCCGCAGGCGCCTCCTTGGTGGTCGTCGGCGTCGACGTCCTTTTGCTGCCGGCCTTGGCGCCTAGCGCCGCCCGTGGCGCCGGCTTGTTCGCCTCTACCGGCCTCTGCTTGGACACCCCCGGCTCCTGCTCCCACGAGAAGGCCACCGCGCTGCCGGACCTGGACGCCGCCGCCGCAGCTCCCGGCTTCATGTCGTCGATCGTAGCGAAGCAAGCAGCGGCCGGTCGCTGATCACTAGTCACAGCCTTCACAGCTCGATCTGGCGATGAGCAGACCGTGGCCGGCGTGGTGAGTCAGTCCGCACGGAGCGCGTGAGCAAATTCCTTACTATCTCGCGCCGGCCGACGGGTACAAGCGAGAGATGCGGCGGGTTTCGTGGAGCTTTATAGCAGGCAGAGCAGGGGGTGCCAGGTTGGGCACGGCTTGATGATCCGGTGATGCTGATAGGATGATGCAGAGAAATCAGAAGTGGTGGCTTGAGGCTTCTGTTCTGTTCTGGCTTGACCGGCCGGGGCGAATGCCCGTTGCCTTCTGTATGCGCAGGTTTTTCCGAGTGATCTGGACAAACGTACGCTACGCACGCAGTCGTTAGAGCTGAGCGAGGCGGCTAACAAACCGCATCCATCAGCAGCCCGGTACAGGCATGCTTGCGCCGCCCGCCCGTCCAACAGAAACCGGTTTTTAAAACAGTTCAGAATTCGTTCGCCGCGGCGCGCGGCGAAGTTCAGGTACGATCGCTATCGTGTTTGCCTGACAGTGCCTAAGTTGTCATGACCTGAACGCTAGGTTACAACGCAGGAGTCCAACGTGAGGGCCATGACTTCTATGCGTTCGTGTAGAAATTCGGCGAGGAAGGTCACGGAGACGAAAGGAGTCTCGATTCAAATGTTCGAATATATATATATCGCAAGATGAACATCGAAAGCAGCTTTGACTGACGCTTGTTTAATTGTGAGATTCGCACGCATGGCTTATGTAAGATCAGTATCATATCCAGTTTCTCTGCTTCTCACCAGAAGCGAATTTCACGCATGGATTGTTTTGTCAGATAATTAATTTAGCAGGGGAGGCCTGAGAAGTTAGAAGTAGCTATACGCACGCACGTGATTGGAAGCTTCTTCTGCACAAGTAGGTCGAGCAGAAAGTGATCTCCTTCGACTGGCAGCAGTATTGAAATCTGCTTATACTTCTTTGTATCTTGCCTAGAGTAGAGTTTTAGCAAGCTGATCAGATTTGAAGATTCTGTAGCGTGTTTAATCGAGTCACGATTTTCATAGTATTCTCGATTGAGAAAATAGTCTTCAGGCTTGAGTTTTCTACTCTATTTTGCGTACTGATAGTGACACCGATTTCGAGGAACCAGAAGTTATAAATGGCGTTTTTCTTCGATTAGCCCAGGTACCTTAATCCTGTGCCTAACACCAGGTAGAACGGAAGGTCTAAGTCGTTCTCATGTATTTGACACTTCGAGCAAAATTTGGTGATCAGATTAAAGGTTTGACACTTCGGCTTGCTTCACGTACGATGGATCCCAAATCTCAGCCTCGTGACTTCGTTTGTTTTTTTTTTTTTTTGGGACCGGAAGCCTCGTGGCTTGGTGGGCTTGGGTCCCGCTCGGCCGCACAAAAATGGCCCAGTAAAGGTCAGAGGCCTTGTTAGTTAAATCAGGCCGAATCCTTCATTGGTCTGGATGAGAGAGCCCATTACCCACTCCCAGGAATGACGAGAGGACGAGAGGAACCACATGACGTCACGGTCACGGGTTTCCCTTCCCCGCTAGCTGCCAGGTGGATAAGGCTATATCCCACGGGAGAAAGCCAGGTGTGCCTCAAACCCGCATAGTACGATTTCTGTTGCTCTAATCGTCCCCCAAAATTCGCGACTCACCAGCAGATCTCTCCCGATCCCTCAAGTTCATCGGGAGCTTTCCGTTGCAATCTCCAGACCTACACCAATTTTGTTCCCAGAAAGCGACTGGCAGTGCGATTAATCCCCCTGCTTTGTTTCTTTCTCTTTGTTTTTCCCCAAAATTTCTCGCATCTGCTCGGCGGGTTTCGCCCCCTTTTTTTATTTGATTCTAATACTTTGGAGTTTGGCCACATCGACGAGCCGTGGCAGCATCCAGGTTCCACGGCTCCCGTGCCCCGCGCTCCCAAATTGATTCGAGGTTTACATAGCCTTTGCCCGCGGAAAAAGGTGGGTTCTTTAGGTTATACGCGCCGCGCACATGTTCCGTTCTCTTCGAGCGCTCATGCTTCCTCTTTCTCTTTAGATCACGGAATTTTGATCATGTGATCTTCGTCGAGTAGCAGATCTAGCGTTTTCTTTTCTTTATTTTAGATCTCTTCTCGGCGATGTTAATTGGGGTTTGATAAGGTGTACTTTTCTGCGTGTCTGTTCTCACAAAATATATTTATCGATGCCGATTCTTAATTTCAATTAAGGGCCAAAATCTGATGACGTTATTTGAGCGTGTCTGAGCCGACGCGATGATGGTTGCAGTTTGATAGCCGTTTATGCTGGTCTTTTAGATGATCGAACTGTTCGATTTGTTGGTTTTACTTTGCCCACATGTCTCGGCAACATCTTGATTGCTTCCCTGGTTTATTTACGGGAGTTTGCTCATATCCGTGAGCTGTGGCTTCTGATTCGACGCCCACGGCTTGTTGCAATCGCTCCCAGATTAATCTGAGGCTCTAGTAGCCACGGCTCGAGAGTAAAACATGGGCTTGTGGTTTCGGATCCTCGCACATTCGTAACCTTGTTGACGCGGCATGTTGTTGCTGCGTAGTGTTGATGACTGATACATGGTTGTTTGGTGATTCTGATCATTAACAAACTCTGATGACTTTATTTGCAGTTTCTTTCTATGTCTGTACTTATTTATGTTTACATTTCTGTCTCCAAGTTTTCTTCTTGGTAATTTCAGAGTGGCAGGGGCAGTTTAGTGCTTGAATCTGTGTATTTTCTGAACTTATGATTTTTGCCCAGATCGTGCGAGTTTCCCTCGTTTCATCTCGACGGCAATGCTGTTACATGAGTTAAGTTGTAAACGGCTCATTCAGCAAATACATATTTCTCCTTTAGGAGACGGAGTATGTTTCCCATTGCATTTCTAGTTTGTCAACTTGGACAGCGTGGCTTGGATGACAAAAACATTTTATTCTGATACTAATTCACTGAAGGATCATTTGATGATGAGCTTGGTGCGTGTCTTCTGAGCCAACGATCTACCTCATTCTCGGGCCATTTGCCGACTCCCCCCCTCCTTGGAGCTCGTCCATTCGTTGGGTGATCCCTTGCTCTCACGTTCGAGTGTTTGCTCGTCGTTTAGGCCGGTGACTTATCGGCTGCCTTGCTTGAGGAAGAGTGTCACTAAAACGGAGACGAACCGTTGAGTAGGCTCCTATGCCGCTAGCACGGTGGAGGTTCCGTAGCGCGTCATGAGCACCGGGCAAAGGGACGGTTGAGCAACTCAGAAGAAGAATTAGGCCAAAAATTAGGATACATTCTGGGAAAATGAAACTTCCATTGAAGAGAAGCAAATGAAACGCTTTCATAAAAATTCTCGTAGAATCGGTAGAACCCGTCGGGGAGGCCTGAGAGGCGGTGGTTTACCCTGTGGCGGATGTCAGCGGTTCGAGTCCGCTTATCTCCAGCCCGTGAACTTAGCGTAACAATACCCTCTAAAGGATGGTTAGTCTCTTTTGCTAGGCCAGCGTTAAAAAACCTACTTTCTTACGATTACGAGGTTTATTCGAAGATGAAATTTCATCCTGTAACCACAACATTTCTCCCTTTTTTTCTACTCCTGGCTTTGCAACATTTCAAAATCGTGAAATTGCCTTAAACCTCCGACCATCCGTTCTCGTACCAAAAGGAAAGAGTAGAGAAACCATACTCTGGCCCTTCTTCTTGCGCTAAAGATCTTACCATTTCCGAAGGGAAGAGCGGACAGAAACCATACTCTGGCCCTTAAGCGCGGGCGTTTTTCTAGCATTTTCCCCACCTCCTTTATCACTGAGCGGTCATTTAGGGGCCTTAGCTGGTGATCCGGGCCCCTTTCCTATTTAGCTTTGCTTGCTGCCTATTCTCATAATAGGTCCGCACTTCTCCAAATCCAGAAGACAGACGTGATTCTAGAATTATCCTTTTTTTTGGCAATGAGGTACAAATGTAGGCAATCCCGGAATGAGGTACGAATGTAGGCAACAACATCCCTCCGGGATGCCAACTAATAGAACTATTGCCAAAAAAGCTCCTCCTTCAATGTTTCAGATTATAGTCGGTTTTATGTTTTGCTCACCCCTTGCCCCCTTTGGCTGTTTTCCTTCCGCTGTTCTTGCTTGATTGGGATTGACAAAAACATAAGTATACTGTCTGATGCTGAGACTTATTTATTCAAGGACTAAACCTTTGATATCCTTTTGCTCCCGAGCTTGCACAGCTCTTCTCATATGATTTTGTGTCGTTTGAACCTACCAACTGGGATTTTGAGTTTTGTTTTAGTCAAAACGATTTTAGTGGTTGTGCTTGGGAACAGGTTACTCTGTTCAAATTTGGCATTCCTATTTGCATTGTCATGCTGTTATTGTGATTGAAATTTGCTCATCTAGGTGGGGATCAGTGTGAGCAACATACTCACTAATACCTCAGTGTAGTTTTATTGATACTATCTTGTTCATGAATATCAAATCATTGAGCCTAGCTTATTGGATTAGTAGTGGAATATGTGAAAGTTCTCAAACTCCTCTGAAAGTATTTGAAATAAATGACGTGCGCCACTGAGGTAAATTGTCTCTGATTGTCAACGAGTTCCAAGTTCCAACCTTATTTATCTGTTAACCGGGTATCAATCCTCTCATACAACTCTTTAGGTTTAATAGCCCTAATGCTTCTAATGATCATATTGTATCTGCAACTATTCAAATATAGAAAATGTGCAGGATTGCTTTTCTAATGATCATATTATATTATGTAATGCCTATTTTTCAATGTACATGAGCTCAAATCAATATTTTTAGTTAGTTGTTTTCAATCAATTACATGGAACAATGCATCTACGAGATGTTTTAATAATTTTCTGTTGAGCTTATATTTTCTCTGCTAAGCCAAAGGCGAGCTGAAGGATCAGAGAAGTTATACTAAGAATACAACCATAGATGAGTTGTCAATACAGGCATCTACGATTTTGTGTAGATTTTTCTTCGTCGGATCATTGCTTAAGAAATCGTGGCGCAGTACATGCAGGAGATCCATGGCATATATGAGTGTTTGATCTTTTTATAATGAAGATACGAGTTGTGGATATCTCTAAAATCTCAATGGTACTAAGGATCTGTTTCATTTTCGTTATAATATATACTCCGTATGCTATATCACAGGGCAATGGTAGTTCTTCAAGTCGCTTTGGACATTTGCCCTCAACTCTTCATTGACTGAATTGATGTCTCGCAGATGCAAGCCTGCATAATTCACGACGTTCGTGTGATTAACACAAAACTAGCTTGTGCAAATATACCTGTGTTACTAGACCATAACTCCCAAGTAAAATTAGCAGTTCTGAAAACTAAAGTAACATCCTACTTTTTTCTATATTTTTTTTTAAGTTCCCGTATGATTTTTTGTGACATTCCTGCATTCAAAAGGAGCACTAAATGGGCACACATGCAAAACTCCGAAACAGACAGAAAGAAAATAAACGAAAACAGCTATGCCGGGCTTTTTGGGCCGCATGTATTGATGGACCAAACCTCTTCCAAACCAAAAAGCCTTTTCAGATTGAGGAACAGTTACGGCTCCCGTTCCAGAAGCTTCTGGCCGACACCTTTACTGCCGTCTGGCGTTTCTTTCAACCCTAGATCCCCAATTCTCATCAAGCTTATAACGGCTCGCTGGACTCGTGTCCGAGCAATCTCCGGTCGCCGTCGTTCGTTAGATTGAGGAATTTTTCAGTGCGCTTTTTATTGTGTATAATCGATTCGGCGTATTCTCTCTTCACATGATTCGTTTGTGTTTTCCTCCTCCATTCACGGGAGCTTGGTCATTCGAAAAAGCTGTGGATTCCAGATTCGATGGCCATGGCTTTCTTTCTCCAATCGCTCCCAGATCAATACGGGGCTCTAATAGCCGCAGCTCGAGTAAAGGATGGGCTTATGGTTACGCACCCTTGGACACCCGTTTGTTTTCTGCACATCTTTTGTTTGCTAATTTTTTGTTCCTCGAATGTTGATCTGGATTTGATCATGGCATCTGCGGTTGGTGCTGCGTGGCTGTGATGACAATTGATATCTTGCTATCACTGATTCTTAATTTCATTAAGGACCAAATTTGTGATGACCTTATTTGTGCGTGTCTGAGCCAATGCAGCATCCAGTTTGCTCAAGCTGTTTATGATGTTCTTTGTGATCTATGTGTTTCACCAAACTTCTGTGTTTCTCCAAACTTCACTGTGCCTGATCTATTTGGTCACTCGATGGATATTACTGTTCTTGCAATGTCAGCTATATGCAAATAGGCTTGTTCCGTTATTTGCCTGATTTTGGATTAGGCCTGCATTATATTTCGTGGTTGACAGGATAAAAGCGGCCAAATAGATTTTGTTTCATTTTTCTGTGTCTCGATGGCTGGGATGACAAAAACATACATTTCTCGATGCTGACACTTGATTTATTCAAGGACCAAAACATTGATGAGCTTTGTGCGTGTCTGAGCCATTGCACCTTTTTCTTTGTGTGAAAAGTATTGATCCTTCTGTGTTGTCAGTTGTTCCCTACTAGATGTGATTTATTGGGTGTTTACAAGTTGGAGTTGGTAATATTGAGATCAATATAGCTGTTTTGGACGATAATTAGAATGAGCAACGTGGATATGGAACACTATGGTCTTTTCTACCACCATGTTGTGAGAAATGAGTACCGGGAACATAAAAAATGATGTTGATAACGCTGCAGGATTTGTCTTTGAATGAATGACAATCTTTACCTCTGTCGGTATAGGCAGTGTTTCAAAAAGCGGAGGAACTAAGCGGGAGCACTAGGCGTGCCTAGGCGACGCTTAAGCGGTCCTAGGTGTTTGTACTTTTAGCAAATAAACATAAAACGGTAGAGAAAATAGTGAAAACATTGCATATTAACGCATATTTATAGGAAAATAGAGAAAAACACTTAATTAACAGCGAAGCGGTGGAGCTCCGCCTAGCGCCTAGGCGGAGCTTAAGCGGTCTAGGTGGCTGTTTTTTAAACACTGGGTATAGGACATGAATAGCTATGTGATTATATCAAATACTTAGGGTTTTGTAATACCAGTAGTATGTTACTACTAACCATTAATCCTTCAGTACAACCCTGTGAAGGTCAAATGACTTGAATGTCTGTACTGCTTAGTCATTGATTAACTAACTAGAGGGAAAATATGTGTTGTTGCTGTTTGACACATTTCCTTTGCTTATTTAGTTCAGGAATTATAAAATTGATTTCTTTCTGACAGTGGCTTGTGCAAAATCAGGATTCCTTGGAACTCTTTGCATATTATAGCTGCCTTTACGGACAATTTTCTGGTAACTCAAAATGAATCGTTGTGGTCTCTTCAGATGCAAGTGAAATCATTATATAGTTACCAGTAGCTTAGCAAGATCTTATCACTGAGGCAAACTAGAATTTTTTAAGGATACAACCAGATTCAGAACAGATAATTAAACTAGCTGGATACTACAAAAACTAAAGGCACAAGGATAGGCCACGCACATCTATGGGACATGCATAATCATTTCGACTTTCTTAGACTATTGATCCCTTTCATGGAGAGGTATGATGTTGAGGTCTCCATTGATTGATGAATCATGTTGCATGGTCAAGATTCAGTAGCCAACCATACGACCTTGATTCCCACTTCTTGCTAAGTCCTCATTATTTTTGGAGTTTGCTAAGATCTCTCCTAGAGGTCCACCCTGATGCATCTCCCAAGAACTTGAGATGCAATCCTCCTGCACTTGCATCATGTTAGGCGAAAGGCAGGTGGTGCGTGGGCTTTCTGCAGAATAGAAAGTCGATGAAATTAGCATGGAATCAGGATATTTGTTTTTCCTTGACTCCTTCTCATTGTTAGCCAGGCTGAAGTTTTGAAGAACTGATTGGAGACAATCAGCATCATGCAGCTGAGTGGAAATGTTCTTGTTGCCCTCATGGTTGCTGCTGCCCCAGGCTTTCAGTGTTGTGTCTGAAGAGGTCGATTCACTATCCACTGTAGCACTGAACTTATCCGGTTTATTCTGCTGCTTTAACTGAGTGAGCAACGATAAGGTGGGTTGCCTACTCATGGAATCCAGCAGTGGAGTGTTGTCTTCTGTTTGCTTGTTTGCTTTCTCTCTGCTCAGCATTGTCCTGCAAATGTTTGGAAGTATTTTAAAGGGAATTATTATGATTTGCAGTGCCAACTATAACCAAGATAATCATCAACTTCTATCACTATATTCTGGAATATTTGAACTGTATAGTTCATCAGACTCTATGCTGTGAAAATAGATCTAGAAACCTTAAAGGTCTATGAGTGTTATGTGCAGTAATCAATGAATTCAAATATTCATATTGTGGGTGCTGGAAGCATGAGACAGTTTTGCATCATATTAGAAGATCAGTGTAAGCAGAGTTTTACCTGTTTAAGCTATCTGTCCAATAGCTGACAGTGCCTGGGTTCAAGTCATTAACTTTTGCCTTCTTCAAGCTACCTTGTGACACAGCACATGACAATGAGCCAGCAGGAGGAGCCTCCTTTGAGGTCTTTCTAGGTTGGTTTTCCACAGGCTTTCTTGAACGGTGGCGATTCCTATTGATATGCCGCTCACAATATTTGTGATCAGCCATCGCCTCCTTCGAACATCGCCACTTCTTCCCATCTGTTCGACGGCATCTTCCAGGTTCTGGGTCAGACTCTGCATTTGTGTAGCCTTGATAGATGGGTCTCCAACTCACTGCATCAGGGAGGTACGTTATACTCAGGTTGCATTCATATGCTAGATATTATGATTCTTCTCTTGCTTGGACATTTTGTCACCCAGGCATGTTCTTATTACAAAATCAGGTTTGTGTATCCTGATGAAAGTAATGTGTGCAGCTCATGTCATACATTTATCAAACTGGATGTTTTGGCAATGTAGATGTCATTCAAAATCCAAATCTCTTAACCAAATAATACTTGTTCCAATGCAGTTCTACTAGTAAAGCAACAATAAGCCTTTTCTCATATCTTGTTTACAACAATACGTTTTTAGTTGATGAGAATATACATTCTGTTCAGAATGGATGGCTACCTCTATTAGATGACCTGAAGCTTTTGCTGATTGAAATGAGCAGGCTAGAAGGTATGGGCGCCTTGGCATTGAGATACTTGTATATGAGAGCCTGATGCTCAAGCTCCATCCACTGTGACGGAGTAAAAGGCCTCTTGGTCCTAGACAGCAAGAAAGCCTGCTCGTTTGGCCTTCCAAGATCCAAACCTAGATGACGAAACAAGGAGAATATCAAGCCTGACGAATGCTGAAGCAAGCAGCAAACCTTATCTCAGACGTACATGCATGGTTAAGCGAGTGCCAAGACAAAAGCGCAAAGCGGAAAAAGCAAATGAAGTGTCACAGCCTTGGCTGGGTGGTAGGGGCCCAGTGAAAGGTAAGTGTTGTGCAAATCCCTATGGACTACTACTGCTACTAGGCCCCTAGCATTCATGAGAGCTCATCAAGTTCCATGAATGCAGCACCTCTGTTTTCCTTTTGACTTTTGCTTTTCTTTTGAACATTGGAACAGGGAAATGCTGCAACCGTCTATGATGAGCTGCAGAGAACATATTCAAGACCATGCGGCATCTTCTTGGTTGGTTTTCCATTCATGAAGATAGATGGAATAAAAGGCTAGGAGAAAAGGGACATGACAAAAATGATACTATGCTGATGAGTAGTACTATAGTTTACTGATGAGCCATCCTAACCTGAAGGCATGTTTGAGCGGCGGCAGCGGCCTTGTTGGAGAATCTGAGCATCTTCTGCTCATCCAGGAAGGGGGAGGGGCAGGATGCAGCAGCAGCCGCCTGGTTGAAGCCTCCTCTCCTGAGGGGACCCATGTCGCTGTCCTTGGGGGATGGCACTACCGTGACGCTGAGGCCTTGCAGCCCCATCACTTCTCCGAGCTCCATGGCGGCAACGGCAGCAGCAGAGGAGAACTCGGCACTCATCGGAGGAGATGCGGACGAGGAGGAAGAAGAGCGCTGTGGGTGGCTGTGGTGGTGTGCATTGTTGGGGACAAGACAGGCTGGTTGCTTAAGAGGGTGAAGATAGATAGAGAGAGAAGGTGGTTGTGCTTTTCTGGGAGGCAGGGAGGTGATGGTGGCTGTTTGGGGGACTAGGGGTGGCCCTTAAATAGCAGGAGTCCTTTCATTCTTTTTCTGCTTTGGAGTTGCGAGGTTTTTTTTTTTTTTCCCTCTCTTCTTTTCGAGTTTTTGAGGGCTCACGCTTCGCTTTCTGGGCTTATGTAATGGCCCGTGAGTACCACGGCCAGTGAAGCAATGGGATGTGATAACTTGGAGATCTCCGTCCCAAGATATGATCCAAATGAAGTGATTGGCCCTACTACGGCCCTACCTTTTGAAATGGTTAGTGTTTCTCTCGCGAGCCATTGACGCGGATTATATTCGTCATCCCATCCGTGTGGTACTTGTTTCAACGTTTAAGGAAAAGGTGTGGTGTACTGTAGGCTTCTCTTGTAAGCAGGTTAATTGGAGCATTAAGATGTGGCGCGATTGATAGATAGGGCCCGCCGTCGGCCAATAAGTGTGTGTGCTCGTGAGTGGGGTACGCACATGAGTTTTTTTTTTTTTTGATAAAGGGTACGTACATGAGTGAGTAGTAATTTCTTTGAAGTAGTACTACTACTTGAGTAAGTACGCCTTTTGTATGGTTGCACGTAAATATTGTCAAAGTAAATGGTCGGGCTTCGTCCATGTGACGGTCAGGAGGAAGTGTTGATGGTCACACACCGTGAACTGGCGTATTGATCCTCTCGAAATGTGTAGCGCTCCGTAGGAGTGAAGAAACTAGGCAGTGAATCAGTAGAGTAACACTATACCTCTCGGGAGAGTAGATTTTTACCACTGTAGAAGAAGATGGGGTCGGTCGGGGTTTTGTTCAGTTTTTGGGTGGTGGATGAGGAATTGAGGATACCAGCTCACAGGATGCAACTGGCAGCTCGGCGCTGTGCGTAAACATGGCATGGGACCGGGCCGGGCAAAGCAAAGTACGGGGTCTCGCTTTGGCAGCGCGGAGCAGCAGAGAGTAGAGAGAGGCCAATCCATTTGATTTGTTGGTGCGCTGCCGTTGCGCGGTGTCACGAGGTTGAGCTGATGCTTTTCAAGGCACCCGTCCGTCCCCTCTTCCCCAGCTTCATTCATTGCGACTCCCTCTCCTCTCCGTCCGGCTCCGCCCGGTTTCGTGTTCGCGCCGCGCGCCCTGCCTGCTTGCCTGCCTCTGCCGCGCGCGCCTGTGTGAAATGCTCGCGGAAAACACACGGGGCTAGGCTATTTACTCCAAGCGCGAGCGGTGGCTGCTGCTTTGCCAGCGGTCGGATAATAACAACGGGAGCATGCACTTCGCCTTCATGTTCCTCCTCTCAGCGGCGTCCTGCCTGCGAGAGCCTGCCGCGCTCTGGCCAGCAGCCAAGCATCATGTGAGTTGAAAGAAAGGGTTGGGCGGCCGGCCGGGCCGGGGGTCCCGTCCCGTGGCACGCGCCGAGTGAATTCGTTCTTGCAATCTCGCTCTCCAACTTCCAAGGCTTCTTTCTTTGCAAGGGGAAATATCGCTTTCAGGTGCCACCACCACCTCCCACTTTGTATCTGGTCCGTCACGTGGAGCTTGCGAGTATGTGTCAAATCGGGGATAATCTTTGTTCAGACTCTACAGAAGAGTCTTTGTTTCCTCGATCTATGTCGAGGTGGTGGGGCTGTGATTGAGGACGACGTGGGGTTCATGCATTGAGAGGATGATGCGAGTGTTTGTTTCCAACAAGTCAAAGCAAGCCTAACCGGCTGCATGCTAAACCTGATGCTAAGCCTAACCCACCCGGAGGGTTTACAGAGATGCTGATGGGGCGCGCGCGCGGTGAGTGACAAGTGGACAGCACGAGCGACCCCATCAAATCCGTACGTCGTGAACCGTGTGCGACGCTTGCACTGTGGCGACGAATGTCTTTCCTGAGCAATGACAACGCGCCGCCAGCATATATCTGGGCCCTGCTCGCCATGCTAAAGACTGCCTGTTTGGCTCGCGCGCGCGCACACACCAACGGAAACGACGAGTGGTGCGCGCGCTCGCTCGCTCGCTGTGGGCGCACAGTGCTGTTTCTTCTCCCTACCACGGACACGGGCGCGTTGAGGGAACGTCGATCCGTTCCGTGGGGCCTCTCATCTCTCTCTTTTGAAACACACACACACACTCTCTCTCTTGGGTGTGCGTCGCAGGACAGACAGCGTTCGTGCCTCCGTGTGATGGCTGATACTACTAGAGATTTGATTTGACGGGACCTGATCTGCACGGCGTGTTGGGGATACGTACGCCGCCCCGGGTTTAACTCCCTTTGTTTACTTTGCCCAGGAGGGGGTACACGGTACAGGGCTCGGTTGCACGCAGGAGTACGTACCGGGCGGCATTGCACACGTACGGCAGCGCGTTTACTAAAGGTCACCCTCAAGCCTCAATCAATGTGATTGGATTTCTCATGCGCCGGCGTCGGCGACAGCGGCCTTCTCCATCCCGTGTCCCTTGACTCCAGGCGCAGTTAGCCGCGTAAATACGAAACTGTAATACTCCTATGTGTGGTGCCAGCCCGCCCGGCGCCGGTTTCAAATCCTTCATGGCGTGTATTTGAAAACGGCCGGGTGAGTCAGTCAGTTAAACGGTGAGGTGAAAATGCTACTACTAGTAGGCCGCGCCGCCGGAGACACGGAATCTTACCGCTGCAGTGCCAGTGGTGTGTCTGCAAATAAGGCCATTCAAACACACGGGCGGGACGGCCCACGGCGCGCTGTTCCCTCGGACGACGTGCGTCCGTTGCCGCTGCCGTCGCCGAGGATGCAAGCGAAGCGAACGCGCTACCTGTCTGTCCTCGCCGTCCGGATTTGGCTGGGCGCTGTTGTCATCACCGCACCTGCGGCAAATTCAAGGAGCCGCGCGTACGTACGTACGGCCGGGGGGCTAGGCTACGCATTGACGCGCGTACGATACGAGCTCGGAGCCCTGGTACTCGTAGTACGCAGCCCAAGTGCGGTGGAGACGCGTGCGCCCCGCCGGGAAGCAAAGGGCCGGCCTGTATGTAATCCTGCCACCACATGGGCCGCAAAGCACAGATGAAACTCTTTTTTTTTTTTCATTCATTTTGTTGACTCGCACCGTACGCACGAACGAACTCACGTCCTGCGACAGCGAGTCTCGTCGAGAACGGGCGCTTCAGCCGACGGCACGGCACGGGATCTTGTGTTGGGTCTGCTGCATGCCGCAGTTCCACGGTACTTGCGCCAATCTGGTTTGCGCATACAGACACTGTTCGGATGTTTACATATGCCGTGCAGCACGCACGGCATCGCTTGTACATACACTCGTCGCCTTAAAACAGGCAGCGGTAGATGTACCAGTACCAGCGGCGTGCGATGCGATACTGAGTGTTAGAGAGCATTGCCTACACGCAGATACGGTTTACGGGTTTAGCACAGTATCATGTAGATACGGTACACCACGGTATTAGTCAGCTGATACGGATACTATCAGTTGTACTTGTACACATCCCCATCTCCTTAACACAGGCACTTGGATTTAACTCCGTAGACTAGACCTGCCGGCACCCGTAGCAGAAACTGCAAGTGCGAAAACAATCACATCAAACACAAGCAAGATCTTTTATTCATGTTTCTGAACCCAACCGCCCCGAAGGATAAGGTACTTTCATGCTCGGTACATTTTCCGGACCGGGCAATCATGCTGTTCGATCGAGGACCAAAAGCAGTCGAAACTCCCAACCGTCTTACTAACTCTCACGTAGCCGCCTACAACTGAGATGAACTACCATATTCCCAATGTATCAGCTTATATCTACATAACGTATAATAACACTACATGCTGCACTTTCGCAGTAAGGAAAAAAAAAAAAACTGCCGTGATAGGCTGGTTCTCTGGTCCAAACGGGGAAATACAAACAGTGGATCAAGGCCAGTGTTATTGTTCGGCTTGTTCCTCTTGTACGTCTGTCTCGTCGTATATCTCCTCCTGCATCAACAATGGGAAATATTAAACATAGAGCATAGAGGTGCATAACTTTTGAGCAATGAAAATTACAATCACAATTGTCATAAAATAAGATCAAGAAATTTGCAATCCACTGACCTGCAGAAGCTCTTCGATGACATCCTCCATGGTTATGATACCAACAGCCTCTTCATCTTCACTCAACGTGGGCAAGGGCTCTTTATGTATCTGCAGGACATCTGATTGATCTTTGGACCATTTTTTACTTCTACTTCCTCTATTTGAGTTCTGCGATTGGGTGTTAGGGTAGCTCTTCCATCTTCGAAGAGGTGGAGGAAGGTTCTTCACAGCCTTTTCACTATTCTTATCATCGATTGCAATGGACACCTCTTAATTCCACCCACAAAAGATAAAGCAAAGAGAAAGTAAGAGATAAAACGAAGATAACGCATGACTCAATAAAAACTGTCCACCCCAAAGGATAAAGCAACGAGAAAGTAATATATAGTACGAAGATAACACATGACTCAGTAAAAACTGTATCGGAGCTCACCATAAGTTCCACCATCATTGTTGGCACTTGCAGGAGGTTCAGCAGGGTAAGTCGGATTGTTTTTCCTTATAACTACTGCCATGTGGCTGTGGCCTTTCTGAAATTCATTTAGGATGTCGTAGAGCGGCATATCCTCAAAAACACTGGCGTTTAACAAGGCATGTATGCATTAGCTTAGCTGAATACACAAAAAGGTATTGCCACCATAAGAATTACAAAATATCAACAGGACTCCCACTTTCCATTGTATCAATAAATAAATGTTCAGTTTTGCAGTATCAAACCACCAGAAGAGTTTGGCACGGGTTTTATAGATGTACTTAAAGAATAACTCGCTGATACATTTCAAAAATAAGGATGTTCTTTCAACACCAGGCCTGTATAAGTACAGTATAACACAAGAAAGCTAGCCAGCAATAGTTACTTTTTTACTGTTGGTAAGATAGGACCAAATATACAGTGAAATAGGAGAAAACAGTTTACTCATAGAGAATCATGGATGATGTTACAGGTGTTTCTTTATATTTCCCAATCAGTGATCAACAGTAATCAATTAGGTAATATACTATACATAAAATAGCTTTTTATATATTACTACAGAAATAACTTTAAGTATTGCATAAAAGAGCTCATATATATTACCGAGGAATTTTGCGGATAGTGACACTTTTAATAGGAACCTCGTTGTCAGGGTTAACAGATAATAAATTCTTCACCTGTAATATCATAATGTATTTCACATAAATACAAGATAACTATAATCTGAAATGTTACTGAAAACATTTCTATACCAGAAGTAGCAATATTTAAAATAGCCAGTAACATTAATGTATACACATTACTATGTTTTAAAAGTTTATTCTTTTATATTACATTGGTTGTTCATTAAAAAAATACACAGCAGGCTCTACATCCCTTGTAAATGCCCACATGCAAGTGATGATGGTGTTGCTTGTATTAAAGCTACACAGTACTGCTAAAGGAACAGCAGGTAAATTCTAAGTCTTTTTTCTGTAACAAAATAAAAATCATTCCAAACCAATTCTACATGCTTGGTGCCACTTACTCGGCTCCAGGGTTGACAATGACAACCCTGCTGGCCAGTTTCCATGCCATTTTTCTGGAGTCTCTGCTGAACTTATTGTGAATGTTCTATTCAGCTACAACTTGGTAATTCTTGCCGTTATGACCAGTCTATGCTACTCAACGATCATTCTTCGATAAGAAATACAGAAACTCTAATGAACTAGAGATTTTGGGAGAAATTATAGCTTATTTTAACAGCCAACAGCATTACCAATATTAATCCAATAATATTTGTCTTCTTTTCATAATAAACTGGCACTCTGCTATGCCCTTTCTCAAGTACCTCTTGCATCAGTTCCCTGTACAAAATAGAATACAATAGGACAATCCTTTAACAAAAATTCTGCAAAATTGCACGATATTGTTCAACATAATCATGCATAAAGTTAGATACAACTCGGTACCTGTCAAGCTTTGCATTTATATCAATTGCAAAGGTTTGACATATTGCTGTCATAGCATCTTTAGCTTTCTTTTCAGTGAGTTCAAGAGCTCCAGCTATTATGGTAGTTTCATCATGGGTCAGCTCTCCACCTTTACCAGCCTGTTTCAGTTACAAAATATGTAAAGACCAGAGACTTAGAATCTACAAGACTACAAGGTATCACGTTGCATATGCATGTTAGACATGCAGGAAATCCATAAACCTCACTATATCTATCGTTTGACCGCCCATTGAATCAATTGAAAATGTAAATATCATCAGCTGTCCCACTAACCCTCACTAGGATTTTATCAAGTATATATGTTTTGAAGAGGAAAAATCTTGATAGTTTATTCACCAACAAACTGATTTATTTGGTACCATCTTGTCATCATACATCTTCACTATTTACAATCTAGTAGGGCCTGTAGCCTGTTCATATAGAGCATCTGCTTCTTTCCCATGCCCTTCAGCTAGTTTTCTCGAGCGTTGAACTCGCAAAATTAATGGGTGTGTGAATGCACACCATAGACGACCCAAATTAAAAGCCACCTAGCTCCTCCTAGGTTGATCTAGTGTAAATTGCTGCACTGCACAAATAATTTTTCACCTCCTAAATAGCGCAACTCTACCAGTTCATCCTCTGCACCATTGGTTAAATCAAGCACTCTGCATCACAGGTGTCACCATTCTGGTTATACTTTAAATCAAGCAGTCTGCTAATTAAGATAATTATTTGCTTGCTGGTTATAATATAAAATTGCTATAGCGCTAGGCCATGTCACCAGGTATCACCTAAAACCACACTAAATTTATGCCAAGGTCGAGAAGTGAACTGTTGTGATAGTTGGGGATTGAAAAGAGAACAGTTTCACAGTTGATTGTCTGAAACCAGACCAAGCACACAGTTGAGAGTTGTACATTAAAATTTCCCTTACAAAAAAAAAAAGGTTGTTTGCCCAGTATAACATTTTCTACTATCACACAAACGAGATGCTTGCCTCAAGCAAGTAAACTTTAACAACCATAATAGACAAACTTATTTTTCTTCTTTTAATATAATGATACGCATCTCTCCTGCGTGTTCAAGAAAAAAAAAAACACAAACTCCACATCAGCTTCTAAAGATGCATTTACCAGGTAGATACTATGGATCACCCATGTACCTGTTACTAGTGGGTACATACAAAAACCATGCCTCAAAAGAAACACATAGATAGATGCATAATACACCGTAGATTTTTAGAATAGGACAGGCAAGTCCAAATAAGCATAGCTTGATAGCTTCACAGCAAAGGAACGTTTGCATTATGAAATTATTGCATGGAAGATCAAAATAGACATACCTCATTTCCATGCAGAGTGACAAGTGTTTTTAGCTCTGCTCGACGGAAGAGCGCTGTATGACCATGACCAAGCAAATAATCCAGTAGCTGAAACATAAAGATCAAAAGTTCAGTCCATATATATTGGAGAACTCATCCGGTGATGATAAACACTCAATCTGAGAGAACAATTATAACCTTGCTTATTGGATAGGCAACAGGAAAGCAGATCCAAACGAGCACACGAACTAATGGAGCGACCGCAGCACCAATAGCCAGCCCATAATGTGAGCAGATGGACTGAGGTAAGATCTGTTCATACAAAAATATTAGTACAGTATACCCAGCTTAGCACTTTACGCTGATCATCAATAAGTAGAGTTTGGATGATTCACCTCACCAAACAGCAAAATCAATGTCACTGAGATCAAAATCGCGCCCCAAGCTGTCACCAAGCCATCAAGGAATATGGGCAAAGCCTAAAATACAGACAGGTATATTAGCACACCTAACTTATGCATACCTTTTGCCCCAAACTATCCATAGATCAGTGGAAGCAAAGAGCAGAACCTCCATGGCACCCGCATTACAGATCAGAAGCGTACATAGAAGAAGGTGCTGGTTCTTCACAACAGGCATAATCTTAGCTGTGACAAAAGAGAAAGGTAATGTCAGTACCACTGAAAAAGACATCCACCGTCATAGTTTGAACTAGATACTTGCTGCAGGATTTTCAATAAAATAAAATGCACAATTTTGCATCTAATTCTGCGAACTATATATACTACTAGTGGCCATCTTCAAATATGTCAATGGGTCCGAATCCCACGACCAAACAACAGAACCTAACTGATGACAACAGCATTTTACCTTTAACTAAAAGCCACAACGTCACATATGTTTTCCTACTACAATGCACTAACTCTCACTTCAGAAAAGAACAACAACAGCAAACGGATTTATCTATCCTTAAATTTTCAAACATTTTTTAAAACAAGAAAGTGGCTAAGCACCGGGTAAGTTGAAACAAGGTTTGCCTTTTCTACATTTGGTTTGCTTTTAGACAGACACACTGAAAGACAAAAAATAGCGCACCACTTCATCCTTTATCTCTAGTCTACTAGGGAAAATCAGAAACCACTTGATAGGTGACCAAAGTCCTGTAACACAAGGATCAGTACATATATGATTGTCAGGGTTTTCAGATGACTAGCACGAAATGGACCACCGGCTCAAACATCTGATACTCTTGATTCCTCCGGCAACCCGCTTATTCTATTATTCATGGATTCATAATATCTAAGCCGAACCAACACCCAGAAGCTGTTCGACGAAATGCCAAGCCAGTCCGGGTGGCAGAGGCAGAGCCGTAGCAGACCTGACCAACCGCTCATCCAAATCAGGCACCACACCGCACACGCCACCTAACAGGCCAGAGGCCAGAATGCGAAATCGAACAACCCCGGGGCGCCCGCCGCCGCGACGCCTGGGGTCGCGGCAGGGCGGGCGGAAGCGAGCGGTGGGGCGGCGGGCGGGCCGTCGTACCTGCGTGCTTGCGGTCTTTCTCGGTGCCGGACTTGGACAGGACCTCGAGGTCGACGAGGCTGAGGGACATAAGCCCCAGGGTGAGTCCCGACATGAGGCCCGCGAAGAGCACCAGCACGATGATGATGGCGATGTGCTCGAAGAACGCGGGCTCGCAGCAGTGGTACTCCACCGCCATCCACCACCGCCTCCCTCGCCGACCGCTCCCTCCGCTCACTCTCTACGCCCGCGCGCTCTCGACAGACGACAACGAGGGGCAGCCACCAGAAGCTTCCACCCTCCTCGCGCTCGCGCTCCACCTCTTGCTGCTTCGCGAGCGTAGCAAATCCATCTGTTGCGCTTTGCCGTTTCTTACTTTATTTAGGTGCCCCGAGTGCCTGGGTGCGCGTGTTTATGTGATCAACTGTGCAGTGAGGTGAGGTGGTGGGGGAGCGCGTGGCCGCGGAGGCCACGCGACGGGTGGCCACGGCCGACGTGGTGAGTTCATGACATGTGGGCCACGATGACGCGACGGCCTGCCCCGCTTGGCCGGAGTTGTGTCCAG
Source organism: Eragrostis nindensis (assembly GCA_012490785.1). Lineage (NCBI taxonomy): Eukaryota > Viridiplantae > Streptophyta > Magnoliopsida > Poales > Poaceae > Eragrostis > Eragrostis nindensis. The sequence continues at coordinate 54,879 of JAAXCT010001098.1, read as the reverse complement.
TCCATGACTCGTGGCCGCTCGTCTCCCGCTGTGTGTGGGACCTTACCATGCTGGGCCCAGATGACAGTGAGAAGCGTGTTTCGTGGCCGAGTTTTGGGGGAGTTTTGCTGGTGCTTGAAGAGTGAATACCCCCTTCGGCCGGCTCGTGCCTGCCGTGGCGGCATTGTGCTGGTGCTTTCATGAGTCCGGTCCATGGACGGGAACCGACGTCACCATTTGGTCGCCTGTTCAAACCATGGTCAATGGGTATCACCGGCTCAGCATGTTTGTTGGATGACGAACCAGAATGTTCGTCTTGTTTCCGATGGATATAGCTCTTTGTTTTGGAGGCAAAAAGATTTCAAGAAAAGAAAGATCTCTATTGTCACTCATATATATAGAAGTAGATCAGCAATCAATTGCTCAAATCATGGGAAAAAATTCAAGAAAAGAAAGATCTCTATCTATTATCTTAGTATTTGAAGGTCCAAAGGAGCCACCACGTTCGCTTTCGAGGCTACGAAATTACCACTTAATCAGAAAAAAACAGTTACAAGCCGTTGGATTTTATGAACATCTAACGGTCCAGATTTTAAGAAAATCGGAATTAAAATTAAAAACTACAGAAAAGATATGCATACGAATCCGGAGAGAAAACAACTAAAAAATCCTTGTAAAACATTATAACGCTAAAAAAGTCCATGTAAACAGTCTCCGGTATAACTCTGTTGTCTATATATAAAAAAAGTAATTTTCTATTCCGTTTGTCCTATGTGTGCACGGCTTGGAGTCTTGATCAAAGAAAGCAAACCATTGGATCGCTAAGAGATCGGAGCTTGGGCTCGGAAACGCGATACGTCTTTCAGGATCCAGGATTACTTTAATCTATTGGCAATGGCTGAGCATCAGGTGAGTATGCCTCAAAGTACCCAACGTCATGGCGCCGACGATGGTTGTCATGACGCCAACATGCATGGAACGGGAGATGTCAGTATCGCCTCAAGAACTAAGATGACGTTAGCTGCTGAAAAGCTGTTGTCACGATGCAGCCTAGATCACCGGCTACCAGGAGATGAGGGTTTTCTTTGCTCCCTCCCAAAGCATCCATAGCCATCGTGAAGACCAGTGATTATAGTTACGTAAGGGCCAAACAGATGAAGTTGATGGAAGTATAAAGGGCCAAACGGATGAATCGTTGTCTATCGGACGACTTAATGTCAAAATTAAAGTACGCCATGCCTGTAAAAGCTATAGGTGGTCACAACGACTGCGGCACAATAGGGAGCTCGCGTGGGGTCGCTTGGGAGCCAGGAGGAAAAAATGGCAAGGGTAGGCCGATTGGGCCGGACCGAAGCAGCGCGTGGGAAAAAATGAGGTTTGGCGGAGATGGCTTGGCGTTACGGTGGCCAGAGGCGAAGAATCTCGGTATAAGAGTGAGATGATCATCAAGATTACACATTGTGATGGGGAGCTGCAACCCATGGCCGTTCGTCTCCGCGTTTGTGTCGATAAGGACGACGTTGAAGTTCGCCAAGATAATATCAGTCGAGAGCGAAAGAAAAGAAACGTTAATTAATCAGAGAAGGGAGAAAGATTCAAGTAAAAATAAAATGTTCCAAATGGTTCTCAAAATCTGAAGCAACTTTTTGTATAATGCAAAATTTTGACATATCATTATATAATACTAAAAAATTATTATAAAAACAATTAAGTTATACTAAAAATTATGACAATTAAGATACTTTTGTTCGGTCGAATCATGTCTAGTCGCGCAATATGCGCGGGCCACCTCTAGTTCTCACTGAAAATGCAGGACGAGTTTAGGAATACATGCATCTCAAGCTCTCATAATGAGATATTGTGTAGTTGAGAAAAGAGAAATCGAATTTCCTCACCCCGCTGTCATAGTAAATAGTATGCCATCTCTCTTTTTTCAATAAACAATGCTAGGATAATTGTTTTAGTTCAACATATGCCTGATGACTCATTAACAAACATCGAGGTGAACTGATCGGTGCGGGATGCGTCTATGGACCGACGCCACGGCGGAGCTGGGTCTGCTTGCATGCCGTGCGCGTGTGCACGCACGAATCACGGCATGGTACGATGCGCCATGTCGCGTACGCAGATCCAAAATCCAAAAGAGGAAAAAAAAAAAGGTATGCAGATTGAGGACTTGAGGTACCCGAGTTCGACAGATCCTCGGTTCCGGATCCATTGTGCCGCGTCGTCTCGTGCTGTTCCTCCAACCTGCAAGGCTGCTACAAGCAAATGTGAGATACTTTTTTTTTTCAGTTTTTCATTGACGAAGTTGGAACAATTTGCGCAGCTTAAAGATAAATCAATATAAACTGGCTAGACTAAATATAATTAATAAAGCAACAGAGTGCCCCGTTTCTACGAAAAATGAAGCCTTAAGCAAAATGAAACGACGCATATAGTGTAGCCAAACAAGAAAGTCGCCGTTCGCGAAAATGGTGTCTCAGTTTCTCTTTTTGCAGGTTGCAAAAGGGGCATTCGCGGAATTAGGGCCTGTTTAGGTGTTGTAGTATTTCAAAGCTAAAGTGTTAAGAAACCATGGTTTTAGAAGCTAGTGTCAAGCAAAACTATGGTTTAGAAAAAAGTGGTCACGAGTGGAGTTTCTAAAATTCTAAATGGTTGCACTTTTAGTAATACCATACCATGATTTTTAAAACTACAAAAATTTGCTATATCCAAATCTTTAATACCTCTCAAAATCAAAGTATTTTGCAAAATCGTAGTATTCTTTCAAAACTCCAAAATACTTTGTATCTAGATAGGGCCTAATGAGTCTAAGCCCAAAAGGTTGAAATATTAGTAGTAATAGTAGCATGAATTAGGTACCAAAAGGTGTGAAATATTCTAATGGACAGATCAACATGGAGAACATATTCGATCGTCGCAGCTTTCGGCCCGTTTCCACTGCCAGCTAGAGCTGTGTCCCCGCGTAAAGGAGGGAACGGACCTCATCCTCCCTATGTGAACACATTGATTTTCAGCTAGCTACACTCTAAGATGCCAACTTCTGTTCAGCTACGTACCTGCTTGAAGAAATTTCGGGAAGCTGACATGGACGTAGCGATGGAAAGAGGCATCGAAGATGCATGATGGTTACCATCCGCAAAGCATCATTGAGCATGACTTTTAACTGCACGCTACGTCGCAATCCTTTGAACGCTACGTAACGAAAAGGACGTTTTTGTAGAAATGGATAATCTAGTCAAATTGCCCGGCACTTGTAGTTTCAGACAGTGTCATCGCAGTTGCTAAATTGAGTTCGTCGATATGGAGTAGGACGATTCGCCTTCTTGAAGCCGCAAGTTCGCCGTCATCCTTAACGTGGGCACTGGCACTGTAGCTTTGCTGGGGCCCGAAGTTTGGCCGACCTAGGTGGTATGTTAGTGAAGTGTAGGTAGGTACCATCGCCGGTTAAAAGGTTTGATTTTCGGAATTGCCTCGACCTCGATCGATTTTGACATTTTCACGGTGTTCTGTTGAATGTTGGGGCCAAGCTAGGTGTAGGTAGGTACCCTCGTCGGTTTGAAACTTTGAAGTTTAGGAATTACCTTTTTCTGGCGGGCAAAAAAATGTTGACCTTTTTTTTTTCACTATAGATAAACCATCTATTACAACTATTTATTGTGCAGCATATCGAGAACACTCTACACAAAAAGGTAATGCTGTGAAAAATAATGCTCCATATGTCAAGGCTTTGCTCAATCACTATTCAAATAAATGTCTCGATCAATCTAATTAGCGTAATAAAAAATAAACCTTAAGTAGAGCCAAGCAAGCTGGACACTTAGTAGCCGCAGAAATCTACAATGGACACTTGCACTTGTTCAGCGAATGGCAGGTGTTGACAGTACTCCAACCAAATTTGCATACGCTCTCTAGCAAATTAATAAATCCCTCCACATGTTTTCACACGAAATGCATGACACGTGTGGAAAGTTGCCACCATGGAAAGAGAAAAAGGTTGCGAAACTGGGACACAGAAAGGGACAATCGATATCTGTTTAGTTACATCTAACGATTACCAATCATGAAAAAATTAAAGTGCTGTTTTATTCTAAATTTTTTATATAATAAATACTCCAGTGTCAAAAAACTTGTCGTTTAGGACATTGACACGGTCTTCAAAATACAATTTTGACTAATACTTTTTGCTATAAAATATTTATAAAATATAGCTAAAGTGTACTTTTATGCAATCATATTTCAATACGAATCTACTCGTATCATTTTCACATTTCTAAACTTAATGCATAAAATGATATTTCAAGTTAAAATTTAAAAAGTTTGACTTAGGACAACCTCAAACGACAAGTTTTTTGACACTGGAGGAAGTACTGTTTTTCACTTGGTTGTGGTCCTTGTGGATCGGTGGACCGTGGGCAAATCTTTTTTAAAAAAAAAGCATCTTTGGGCACAAGAAAGTCGAAGAAAAGAATTCCCTCAAAAAAAAAAGTCGAAGAAAAGAAGAGTGGGCCTGCGCATCTAACATGGGCTTGGATACCTTCGATTTTGTGGCCTCGCTCTTGACCTTCGATGTGGCGTGTTTTGAGATTTGTGGGCTGATGCAAATGAGATTTGTGGAAAACTTTTTCCACAAAAACATTGCGGGCTGATGCGTTGAGATTTGTGAATGCAAATGAGACAATGTTGTGGGCTGCCACTGTTAGGATTGGGTTGGATTGCAAGGAGGATTTCAAACTTCAAACTAATTTTTCTCTCAGGACTATAGTTCTATTTTCATAATTGTTTAAACAGTATGTTTATCATAATTAATACGACAAATAGTTTTTTTTTGGGTTGAACTTTTTTGTATTTTTTATTTTTTAAATAATATTTTGAATGTATCGTTCGAAATTTTTCTTCTACAAACGTCAAAATTTGCATCAAATGCTGACTCCATTCTTCTAGCTTTAATTCCTTTTGGTCTTTTTATCTTCTTTTGTTTTGTGTGCTTGTTTGTACAATTATTTTTGTTAAATATTCATGTAAAAAGAAAAATTCTAGTCTTCTATAATGTTTGAATACTTATGACATTTTCCAACCTTGTTTATATGTTGTTTTAATATTTTATAAAATGCTAAGGTTATGATTTAGAATTTTTTATTGTACTTTAAAAATGTTATTGGTTGCTCAAAATGTTAGTGGTCTACATGTATGTACGTGATTGGTGGATTAAGCTATTTGCGTTATACGGTTAGTTATGTGAATGGTGGCTAGGCCACGCTACCCTGAAGCTAGGGCCACCTTACAGGGGATTCAAATATGAGTACTCCTACAAAATTACCAAATAATATAATGAAATTTGTATGTCATAAAATTGGAGTGGACACTAAGTTAGCTCGACCCACTAGCCTCATCCGCACTCTTCGTACATAGAAAAACCTCGTGTGTAGGGTTTTGATTAAAATGTCTACATTATGGCTCGACTCGACATAATGTGCGGGTTAATGATTCTTCGATGCTTCTTCACCTGATGGGCGGAGTTAGGCATAAGTTATATATGTAGTTGTAAAACATACTCCCTCCATTTTTCATATGTTGTCATTAGAACAGCCTGTGCTAGTTCAAATTGAACTAGCATTGCTTTTCTGGACGACAAGAACAAAAAACAGACAGAGTATACAACTTATTTGGTTTGTCAGATGGAAATGACTTGCGATGTGCTAGCCAAAGATGTCTTGGTGATGGATCAAACGATTCATCGGCAAAATCCAAGCAAATAAATAGGCTCAATTTTTGGATCAACAAGGTTCTTAGAATCATGTGACTATGCAAACCTAACTGTTTGATACTAGCCATTCTGCGGTTGTTGGGCGGCTGGTGGTATGATGACCGATACGAAGTTGGCCGGCCAATCGATGATGAATGTTAGGTTTAGTTAGCCAAAGGAGATCAATGTTGTGGTTAGACACTTTGGTCGAAAATGGGCACTAGGAAGATGAATGTTAGGTTTAGTTTGTTGCCGGCGCTACTTTGGGAAGGAGATTGAAGTTGGCATCGAGTTAATTGCGGGCTGCTGCAGTGAAGATCAAAAGTTAGACAAAATTCTAAAATCTCTGTGAGAAAAGAATAGTAGTTATAGCATTATTGCATGATTATTACACATTTATGATTTTTTATTACATGACTGCCATTCCTTGTTTGCCCTACCTGAACATAATGCATATTTCCCCATGATACTTTAAAAAAATGATACCGTGTACTATCAACCTTCAAGTTGCAAAACTACGAAATAAGAAAACAAACATTGTGCTGCTGTGTAGACACTCACTCCTGTTTTCTCCGCAAGTTGACAGATTTTGCAACTTTCTATTGTGGAAACGCTTTGGTGTATATATGCACACACTTAATTCTACTTTCGATGATTCCCCCCCCCCCCCCAAAAAAAAAAATTGTACTTTTGATTATTTGCAGATGAATTCAATAATATCATCAAGGTGACAGCAGAACCCACTCGACTGGCAGTGCTACATGAGTAGAAGCACATAAATGTGAAAAAAAATTTCGTCTCTCATTAGAAAAGAAAATCATCACTCGTCACGGAACATTTCCGTTAAGGAAGGAGTCTCTGCGTCATTTTTTACCTACTACCCACCAACCATGCCACGCCACGTAGTCCAGGTATATCAGAGCGGGCCCGCTTGCCTCCACTTTTCCGCAGCAACTTTGACTCCTCCCCGCTCTACTCTCCCGTCGCTTTCCTTTTCGTCCCAAGCACATCCTTTCCTTCCGATCGAAACTTCCAATTCCGATCCCACCAACCAGACCACCCCCAACCCCCCACCCCTCGCGATCGCCAACTACTCCTACTACCACCATCACCACCGCGGCCTGCTACAAACCATTGCGCCCGGAACCCCCAATCCCCGCTCCGTCCTGCTTCGTCTCCAGTTCATTGCCGTCGCCGCGCGCGCGACTCGAGGTGATCGCTTGGGTCGCATTGCTCCGTGGATGATTCTAGTTGTTTGCGTTTTTGCCCCTTTTCTGAAGTTATTTTGGTCGCGGTTGGATGTTATAGGGTTTTGGGAGTTGAGTTCGAGCGGCATTGGCGGGATTCGCCCGGCCTGGGTTTCCTCCGGGGTCGAGTTCGAGCGTCTTCTCGAGGTACGCGCCCCTCTCCCCTGGCTTGCGGCTGGTGTCGGTTTGTGGAATCCGGTGGTTACTCGTGCGGCGAGTCGAGCGGAAGTGAGGCGCGGGGCCTTGGCGCTTTCTGCCGCGCGTGTCTCGTTCCCTCGAGATTTTGTTATTAATCGAAATACTAGTAATGTGCGATCGTCCGTCCGCGTGAATGGGAGAGGTTCGGCGGTTGCGAAATTGCGATTTCGGTGTTTGATTTTTAATTTCAGTGTGGTTGGGGGTCCGACTCTCTGATTTCAGTGGACTGAGAAACTGTGATGTTGATTGATTTATTTACTATTGAATTTGAGGCAGACACCCCTGCACTGGATGGGCTCTTCTAGTTATGAACTGGCTCTCGGTCGAAACTAAAGTGGAACAAAAAAGAAAAATATTCGGTTCTGAAGGAGGCTGGCAATTGGAATGTCCTCTTTGTGGCAAAATGACACAGTGGCCGGCTCTGTTGTTTTCTGTAGATTCTTCGTGTCGACTGTCAGATACCATTTTGTACTTTTCTATGCTGCAGTCAACCCCTTGTATATTTAACTGCAGGGTTTATTTAGTTAGTACTTCGGTCACAGGTATACTGAGATATTCATTCATACTCCAATTGGTCAGTGATAACTCTTCTTCTTTAAAGGAAGATAGATCTGCATTATTTTTTAAGACAAGTGGCCAGATCTGCATTATGCATGTTACAACAGAAGCTGTGATCTGCATTTTATAGTCGATGGGTGAGGGAAAATGCGATGCCAAGAAAAGGGCAATAAGCCTCCCAGTACAGTACACCAAGGATTGCATAAACCATGTAGGCTAAATAGTCATGCAAAAACTCATAAACACCAATTTTCTTTCTTACTCTCATCTCATTGTTTGATAGATCCGCCTTTAATTTGCACCGAAAACATTTTAAATGGGTTTTCCGTCAGTAACACCTAGATAAATGTTAACTTATCTTAAAAACAATCAAGGATGATTGTTACTGAGTATTAACTAACTGCATTACTTGAAATCTTGAACACCACACCATGTAGGCTTATTTGCAACCTAATTTTCACAATGAACTACCCCAATTTCCAACTTCATACCAGGCTGCATACCATGATATTTCTGGTTCTTACTGTCTTGATTTAGGTTAGAAGTTTGTTGCTTCAATGGAAGTTCTACTCTAAAATATGCCCGTTATACAAAATACATGTTTTGAGGCTTTCTTTAGCTTGGATCCAGTCTGGAGTATGAACTATTCATGTTTATTCATTGAGTCTCCAGTCTGAAGTATGAACTATTCATGGCTGGAGCGCTGGAGTTCCGCAAACTTCTGCATCTGCTCGTTCAGAGTTAGTTTTCAGGAGCCCTGTGTTGGTTAGTTTCTCTGTTTCGTATGCAATGCCTTGAGTACATGTGTGCGGTGTATGTGGAGGGGTTTATATGTCTCATATATTCTTCTTCTTAATGAAATCATGCGCAACACTCCTGCGCCGATTACACATTTTTTTTAATCTTGAGTTCACTTCGTGAGACTTATACTATGTGAAATTTTATCCATCGTTCCTTTCCTGCAGGCACTAACAGAACGATCAAGTTTTCTGTATCTAGATGAGAGAAGGAGTGCTAGTTCTCACATATTTTTAGAAAGAGATGAAAGTGGGTGGTCTTCTGACCTCCGCTGGAATCAACATTGGCCTGTGTGTACTCTTCTTCTCATTGTATTCTATCCTAAGGAAGCAGCCACAAAATGTTAAGGTCTATTTTGGAAGAAGGATTGCTGAGGAGCACAACCGACTCCGTGAGGCTTTTATGTTGGAGAGATTTGTTCCATCCACTAGCTGGATCGTTAAAAGTCTGAGATGCACAGAGGATGAATTGCTGGCTACTGCTGGGTTGGATGCTGTTGTTTTCAATAGAATTCTCGTATTTAGGTACACACATCTTTAACATTTTGCTCCTTTGGTTCCTGATTTCAATGAATTTTTGAAACATTGCAACATGTTGGATTTGCTATCGGGGGTTCCAGAACCCCATAACACAAAATCCCTGTTTTTTAAAGTTGTTTATGCTTTGTCACTTGAATCCATCAGCCTATATTTTTTTGGTCTAGAAGGTTCACTGTGTTACTTTTAGAACCACTTTTAAATTTTTGCCTCTAATTGTCGATGCTGCTGTAATCTAACTAATGTCAATAACTTTTCACCATAAACTGTAAATTTCATGAATATAAAGTTGTGGAAAACATTATGAATTGAACATAGCTTTGGGAAATCAAAACATAAATAATTCAGGAAAAATTTATATTTCATAAATATAAAAGTCGAACACCATATTCTCACCTCGTATGCCAATGTGGTGTACCACTGAGGGCTACAACTTGTAATTCATCATTCATGTCAATTGATCCTAACCGATGGATTGGAACACGACACTTTCTTATAAAAAACACTATGATATGTAAAAACTAAATATTTAAGTATAAATTAATTTAGCTATATTTTCAAGCATTCCAGTTGCAGTTTACTCAACATCAATTACTACTATGACCCAGGCGTTTTTTCCCCCACCAATGTTCTTAGTAGATGTTGGTTTGTGTCTCATAACTGTAAACTAAAAGGTAAAGAAAACTTGTGCCCTTCACAGGAAATAGGGAAACCTTTTGACATGCTGCCTTGTCTTGTTCTGCTGCCTTTCTTATATCGTTTCTGTAGTTTTTCACTTTCTTGTTGCGGAATAGTATGCTGATCTATTTTATTAACAGCATACGCATCTTTTCCTTAGCCGCCATCCTTTGTGTATTTGGAGTACTTCCACTGAATTATTTTGGACAAGATATGCATCATGTCAAGATTCCTTCAGCATCTTTAGAGACATTTACCATTGGAAATGTGCAAGAGAGGTCAAGATGGTGAGTTGTTGAAATCCTCTTTCTTGGTTATACATAGTGACTAACTTCAGGAGTTAATTGTGGGATCTTAAATGTGAATCTGGTTCTATGTGTACTGACCACTGAACTATTGACGCATACATTTCAAAATTTATGCATTCTCTTGGAATTTTCTTACACCTATTTATTGTTATTTGTAAGAGCAAGTTTACACTTATTTATTGCAGGCTCTGGGTCCATTGCGTTGTACTGTACATCATATCTGTTGTGGCTTGCCTTCTTCTTTACTTGGTAAGATCAAGTAATTTGGCCCTTGCAGATTAAATGCTATTCCATTGCCTTGTAAGTCTAGGAACTTCTATATTAATCTCCGTTGTTTCTGTAGGAGTACAAGCATATTGCTAAACTGCGATTACGCCATGTTTCTCGGGCAACAAGCAACGCTAGCCATTTTGCTGTCCTTGTTCGCGGCGTACCAAAATCAAGTAAAGAATCATTCAGCAGGACCGTTGAGAGTTTCTTTACCAAGTACCATGCATCTAGTTACCTATCTCATCAAGTTGTTTACAAAGTTGGAAAATTTCAGAAGATAGTGGTAAGTTATAGTTACTGTTATCAACGCATCTGCTGGAATCACACTGTAATGTTAGTCCAACGTGCAAAGATAGGATCGTAGTAATGCTAACTTAGATATTCTCATGTAATATATCTCATCCGATCTGTACATAACATGTTATTTCCGAATGTTAATGAGATTGACATTTGGGGCCTACGGCTATTTGCCATTGTGAGACCAATCTTATTTTCCAGGTTGCATATTCGTTAATTGTTTTTTTTTCTTAGAGCAACATAGAGAATTAGACTCTTTTTTGTAATCAGATAAAGCAGGATTAGAATAGAAGTTGGCCACTGGACAACAGGAATTTTGCATGAAATTGAGCCAGGCACGTCTATGCTTATTTCTATTAGCCTTTCGAGCATTCATGCAGCACCCTATCTGTTGACATGGGAAACGCTCATAACTATGCTAAGCTCTTGCATGCAATCCTTGTGATGCCATTGAGTAGTTTGCTATATGATATGCTCTAGTGTAGAACATGCTCCTAGGCATCTTATAATTCTAGTTGTAGTGTCATTCATGTGGCTAAAATTTTAATTATATTCATTTGGCAGTGGCTGTAGCCTAAAAGAAATGTACAAACGATGAACTTTATAGTTGGCCCATTTCCCATATGGGCCCACAGTCCCTTACCTGAGACAGGAACCCATCTTTAAATCTTTGAACAAATAATGGCACCACATCTTCTGTTGTTTATTCCTGTTTATAGTAGTAATTTTATTCTTGTGTTTTCAGACTGGTGCAAAGAAGGCTTACAGGAAGTTCAAACTTTGAAAGGCGCCACAGTTGACCAGAGATGCAGAGCAATTACATTACGATGTTGCTTTTGCGGAGCAACTTCTAATTCGTTCCGGCTATTGCCCAGTGAAATTGAGCAAGACGACGAAAAACCTCAAGAGAGTGAAAAATCTGATGTGAATGAGTCGAGCTTGCACTCACCTGATGAGGTCAGACAAGCCAAAATATTTATTTTAATATCCTTATTACTAAGTTATTCTAATTTAGTAATTTAATTATGGGATATCTGAACACAGGAATGTGGTGCCGCTTTGTATTCTTCAAAACTCGATACGCAGCGCTGATTGTAGCAGAAATTCTTCAGACATCCAATCCTATGAGATGGGTCACTAGCCTGGCTCCAGAACGTGACGACATATATTGGTCAAATCTTTGGTTACCCTACAAGCAACTCTGGATTCGACGCATAGCTACGCTTCTGGGTTCTATTGTTTTCATGTTCTTATTCCTTATACCCGTGACATTTATACAAGGCTTAACTCAGTTGGAGCAGCTGCAGCAAAGGCTCCCTTTCCTGAGAGGGATATTAAAAAAGTAAGTACTTTATTACAACTCGCCCATTCTTATATACTTGTTTTGCTTGAATTTGTATTAGCATACAGTATGCGTCATATTGAAATGGCTCTTTATTACTGATGATTAATTTATGTTGAACACCTGATATAAATGTAATAGCGGCACTGGTTTAAAGTCAAACTGATGGGTACATTCCAGTTACTAGTGAACCTTGGTAGAATGCAACTAAGCAAAGCATTTCCACAAATGATGAATAAGTCATTCTGCCATTGTTCATATTACAACGACATGTATTGACTACTGTTTCATTTGCAGGAAATTTATGACCCAGATAATAACTGGTTACCTTCCCAGTGTCATCTTACAAATATTTTTATACACTGTTCCCCCAATCATGATGTTGTTTTCTACTTTAGAGGGACCTATCTCTCACAGCGAAAGGAAGAGAAGTGCTTGCTGCAAAGTATTATATTTCACTATTTGGAACGTATTCTTTGTCAATGTCTTATCAGGTTCTGCAATTAGCCAAGTAATTTCTTTATCAAGCCCAAAAGGCATTCCTATGCAGCTTGCTAAAGCAGTACCTTCGCAGGAAAATTCACACATTTATTCTTTTATTTGTTATAAAGAGGCAAAGAGATGATATATATACTGTAATCTTGTAGTCATTACACTATTTGTTTTTATTGAGTTTTTGTCAGTAGTTCTCTGCAGCTTTATAAACATTTTATTTCCATTTCAGGCTACCTTCTTTACAACTTATGTTCTGACTTCAGGATGGGCTAGTTTATCATCAGAACTAATGCAACTTTTTGGCCTCATATGGAACTTTATAAGAAGATATATTCTGAGAACGAAAGAAGATAGCGACTTTTTTTTCTCATTTCCCTATCACACTGAAGTGCCAAAAGTTCTGTTATTTGGATTATTGGGCTTCACATGCTCTGTACTAGCACCTCTGATCTTGCCATTTTTACTGCTGTACTTCTTTCTTGGCTACATTGTGTATCGCAACCAGGTGAGGAACTAGAGGTGTCCAGTTGGAAGTCCACATGCAATTTTTTATTAATACTGTCAGGAGAATATTCAAAACTTAGTTGATCAGGTTCTAACATATTTGTTTCCTTTTATAATAAGTGAACCTGGAAGTTTGACAATGATCAATTCTTCAAGTTTCACATTTTAGAATAAAATGCAACTGTTTTTTATGCTAAACATTCATTTGCATATTTCATGACTTCTTTATTTGTTTTTTATGCCCGTTTATTATTTTCTATATGTGACTTATTTGTTACTACCTCGCCTGAAAAAATAACCTAGTAGCTAAACATTATTTCCTACTCTCTCCAGTTTTCTTTTGTTGTCGTTATTACACAAAAGTTAGTGCAAATTTGCTCTAAATGTTCTGTTATAACAACATCAAAACAGAGCCGGAGGTAGTTGTTTGTAAATTATTTTCACAGTAAAACTTTTATAAAAACGTGACTTCTGTGCTCCCATGACCTAACGAGTTTATAATTGTGTTTTCAGTTCCTCAATGTTTATTGCACAAAATACGACACAGGCGGGCTGTATTGGCCAATTGCTCACAATACAACAATACTCTCCATCATCCTCACCCAGATCATCTGTCTTGGTGTGTTTGGCCTTAAAGAATCCCCAGTGGCTGCTGGCTTCACTGTGCCTCTTATCATCTTTACTCTTTTGTTCAACCAGTACTGCAGAAAGCGTCTTCTCCCATTATTCAAGACTTTCCCTGCACAGGTTAGTATAATTTCTTATAATTGTACATGTTTTATTTATTCTACTCAAGAATCCAAGACATACTTTAGGCATGCTTAGTTCTTTTGATTTGCTCTTGTCTGGCCTTGCCGCTTGGGCAAGAAATTGTTATAGTGCCCGAGAGTCAATTTTACTCTCCACGAATTTTCTTGCCCCCGGGCAAGGTGAAGCAAAAGTTGTCAAAGGAACCAAACATGCCCTCTTGAGTATTTCATGTTTTGCATATAGCAAAGATTATGTAGAGACCTCTATCTAATACACACTTCAAATGAGTTTCTTACCATGAATTCCCTTTTCCTGTTCTGTTTGCTGGTATGCACAGACTTTAATTGACATGGACACCGAAGATGAGCAATCTGGGAGGATGGAGGACCTTCATCACCGTCTTCATTATGCTTACTTTCAGTTTCATGACACTGACGACGACATTCCGTTGGAAGGAGTTCACACTGTCAGCATAGATGAAGATGGATGTGGCACTTCAGGTGAATCTAACTGTAAAGAAAGCCCCGATCAACCCGAAAGTGACCTGTCTCATCCGACACTGGAGGGTCTCCCTCTCAGTCAGCTACGGAATGCCGTACGTTCTCTGAGTTTCATCGTGAGATTGCAGAAGAGAGGCTTGTCGGTATAGCCCGTTCCTTCATCCGCATTCCACCCATGTAAATTCACCATCGACAAATACAACACACCTTTACTCATAGCACGTACAGGAGAATATACATAGAAATGGAAGACTGTGTCGCCCTTTTTGGGTCAAGGGTAGAAATTTTGCTGTCAATTGATGCCCCAAGAGGTCAATATTTTTTAAGTTGACTATACTGGAGAAACTTGCTATTCATCGATTGATTCTTCAAACATATACCTGCCATCACTAGTTCTACTCATCACCACTACTCGTCTGTCATGTTTTGTGCAGTTTATTCATGAATGTGCTTAGTTTTGTTTGTATTCTTGGTCATGTGGTGCTGTAGCTGTACGCTGCTGTTTCCCAGATCTTTAGTAGCTGTTGCACGATAGTATTCAAGAACATGTAGAAAGCCTTTTGCAAGCATTCTCTGAACCGTGCGCGGAATTGATTCCTGGACGGCTGTGGATGCAGGGCAGGAACAAGCGCGGCGAGGAGGTGACAAACAAGATGGCTTGACTTGAGGTAAAGAGAGAACTAATCACCCTTATTCGAAACGAAATTACACAACCCGACACGGCAAATGTAATAATAACACACAAACAATGGCAAAGAACAGCACACACAAGCGACACGCGACGGACGATGCCACCGCCGCGCTGGGAAGCCTCGCGCGCATCACAGGATAGTGCAGCTGGACGAGGCCGATTCCTCCGCGGCGGCTCCTTCGCCGGCGGCCGCCCTGTCGCCGGCCGGGGCCACGCCCGGCCAGCTGCGGCAGGCGCAGTGCTGGCCCTCGGGGATCTGCCGGTGCACGGACGCGACGTGCCGGCCGCACCCCGCCCAGGTGGACTTGCCGCATGTCCCGCACTTCACCTGGTAACACATGGCTGCTGCTGCGGCTTTCCTCTCCTTTCCTCTCCTCCCTGACAAGGCTATCTGCTCTGCTCCTGCTCTTCCCTCTTAGAAGCGATCTGATATCTGAATTGATGTGGAGATGGCTGAGGCTGCAAGACGAATGGAACCGGGTATTTAACGACGCTCGACCCTTTCCGATGCCCTTCCTTCGCTTGCTCCGTTTGACAACTTTGTTTTGACGAAGAAATCCATGAAACGAAGTCGACACCGGGGCGGCTGGCCTATGTTGACACACGCGTTTACATGGGCAATTGGGCAAGATACTACCAAATTGGTTCATCGTTCATATTCCAACTTGACACATCTCAGATTTGTTTGTACTTTATACATAAGTAGCATAGTCGGTAACTCGATTTTGAAGCAATGGATGTACAAGCCAAACCGTAGAGAATCCGGTTGACCAACAAGTCATCGCTGACCTCACGCGTTCCGTTTTGAGCCAGTTGGAGAGTGCTGAATTCTTGTTCCAATTCGTCTCTTTGAAACGACCGACCTGCTCTTGTAGAGTAGATTCGTTGACCTTCAAGAAGAAACGGTCCTAGTGCTCTTTTACGCCTACCAATTGTATTAAATTCGATCGATCTTAGAAGAATTTATGAAATTCCGTGGAAAGGTAAAGGAAAGTGAAGTCAATAAACCGAGCTCATTCAAGCTGAAGTTCGACGGCGTTGCACATTCGTAATTGCACTAGCAGACGTCTGAAATCTGGCAAAGCATGCCGCTTCCACATTTGTTGACCAAATACCAAATCAACATATCCACAGCACTTGCAATTGCATGGTCGCCAAAAATTAGAACTCAGAACCAATGACTGTACTCAAAGTTACAGGGAGGGAATCGGTATCATTCAATTTTGTAACTAGAGGTGGTCCATGGGTATCTGTAGAAGGCTCCACCCCCAGCCCTTCGAAGTTGTACATGGGCATTACTGAATCACAAATTCACAACCAGCCGCTCGATTCAAATTCAATAAAGAAAATTTTGTGACAGATCCAATTTGGGACTTTTTTTACAGTATCGTAATTTTGCCAGTACCATTTATTGGAATCATTATATAATTGTTCAAACATGTCGTCGAGAAGGAAGGTAGTGGAATTGCTGATTTTCACTTTTCATTCTTACGCTGCTTCCAAGGACAGGGTGCCGGGTGATGACAATCAACGACGAAAAGTGTTATTCATGGCAGTGGCGAGAGAGACGAGAAAGGAAAGGGAGGAGGCAGTGGCTATATTGTACCGAGACAAACAGAGTTTGCAATGAGTTCATGGCGTAATCCTTGTTGCAACCTGATGCCAAATCGATGGGACCAAATACCAAAAGGAGGTAGTCATTGTCACAGGTTTCATGCTTCCAAGCTTAATAATTTGGAAGCTATTGTGAAACCGAACCCTTCGAATAAAAATGGATCGAGTCAAACCGGACTCAAACCACCTAACCATATATATTTTGCAGTAAGCATGAAGAGCAACAGCCATACATATTCATGCTCAGAGAAAATAAATGAGTTCGCCATTTTGAGGACGCAGACTAACCTTGAATACTTCTAGCCAGAAGTTAAAACTGTGCTGATATTGCGAGGTCAGCAGACTTTCAATGGTTGTACTGCCATCAAATGTGCTTCAGGAACATCGACTTTTTGACCAACACTGATGATGCAGTTTTGTAGTCAGGGTCAACTGACCGCACTAGCTATTTTTTGTTTTAGTTAAGTAGAGGAACTGTTATTTAACTATCAGGTGTATTATATATATTCAAGTAATGTAATTGGTAGACAAGGCCCCTCGCAAAAAAAAAAAAGAGAAATGGTAGACAAGGTTTTCAGTTGACAAATTGAAATGCACGAGATTTGTCGTCTGTGAAACAACGTTACACATATGAAAATCAAAGCTGATCAGCACATTTTACATGTCTGCATGGCGCAGCTTATATTATTCAACAATCGGCATCTGGTTGCCCAGCAACAATAATACGAAAACGAAATTACGTAACACAAAGCTAATACACGACGACAAATATGACTGGACACGAGTCCTACAAACGGAGAGCACGTATTAGCACACACAAAGGACCAGCAGGTGCGACACGCGGCGTCCCGATCGAGAGCTCGTCCGTGAACGGCCCGCATCTCACTGGGCAGCGCTGGCCGCTTCCGTGGAAGCGGCGGACCCCTCCGCGGTCGCCGCGGAGGCCATGGCCGTCGTTGCTGCGGCTTGGGCTTCCTTCTTCTTCTCGACGCCCGGCCAGTCGCGGCAGGCGCAGTGCTGGCCCTCGGGGATCTGGGCGTGCACGGAGGCGACGTGGCCGCCGCACCCGGCCCACGTCGACTTGCCGCACGTCCCGCACTTCACCTTGTAGCACATGGTGGCTGCTGCTTCGGCTTCCTCTAGTTAGCTAGCCTCCCCTGCTTCCTCTCTCGTTCGACGATTGGAGTTTAGCTCGCTTGATATGATTGCTGTGGCTGGGAAGACGAACGGAGCCAAGTATTTATAGGCGCTCGTCGGGGCCGTTTGATCGGTTTGACAGCTCTAGTTTTGAAAATATAAGGATATGGACGCGCGCGGATGGCGTTCGTCGCCCAGTCGCCGCTGCCACACACGCCTACGTTGCTTCTGAGAAAACAAACATGTCGGTTTTGGAGAGCACAAGCGGATCCTCGCAGAGGATCCAACCAGCTGGCGAGCAACTCATTGCTTACCTCACGTACGCGCTCACTCATTCGGGGACTCTTTTTGTTTCGAAAAATGTCAAGTTAAAAAAGGGCAGTTGAGGAGTATTGAATGCTGGTTCCAAATCCCGCTCCAATTAATTGACATGGTCAGCAGCATACAGCCGGTGCGGATCCGACGTTGACCGCCTTTGAGAAATTCATTGAAGGTGAAGGCAAATCAATAAGTTGAGTCAATGGAAGAAGGAAGGAATCTGTTCAAGTGGGAGCACGACGACCGCGTCACTTTGCAGCCGGCCGAATCCGTCCCAAAAAGAGCGCGGCGAATTGGAAAGGAAATGCACGTGGCACGAGCGCACGACTCGCGGACCAGTCCACCCGTGCCATGACTCGACAACGAACAAGGCCGGCGAATGCGAGACCGGGCTTGTTGGACCGTGAGGCAGATTTGTGGGCCGTAATCCGTGGTGGCCAATTTAAGCCCAGCAAGTTTATCAGAGAAGAGATTCAGAGAACGTGCATGACACGTATTTTTCCTCTTTCCGTTTTCATGTAACGCGTGTTTAATCAGGAGCCACCCAGCCAGCAACAAGATTAATAGTACCATTTGTGAAAAAAAAAGGAACGAAAGGGAACAAGAACAAGGAAGGTTGCTGTTGCTGCGTCGTCGTGTGTCTGTTTTTGGAAGGAAGGAATCCTGGGATTGGTGGCGCGGGACTGGCCGGCCGGTTGGACCGACGACGGAGACGCGCGCGTCTACTGTTTGCGCTAGCTAGCTGCAGGAGTGAGCGAGTGCGGGGGCCAGGGTGGTGCGCGCAACAGTGTTGGATCCCGTTGGTACGCTAGCTTTACGGTGGGCGAACGGCGACGCGGGGATCTCCAAAACTCATGTTCACCTCTTTCATCACGGCCCCGCCGCCGGCCGGGTGACGCGCCACCGTCGCCCGGCCCCTTGAGAGATTGGACTGGAAGCAGCTGCTAGTGCTAGCTGCTGTTGGCCAGCTGAAGGCACGCACGCGCTGGCCCCAGCGATCCAACTGCTTTTATGCATTGCGGCGCGATCAATGGAGGAGAAACTGAATGAGAGAAATTAAAGGTGCTTGCGTGTGCACGTCGCTCGCGTCGCGGCCAACACATGGAGCCGGGCGATGGGAATCACGATGTGCCAAGTGACCAAAGGTGGAGTAGTACTAGAAGGGTAGTCAAACAGCAGCGCCTCCCGCGAATCGCTCGCTCGTCCCCATCGCATCCTCCTCTTTGCCTCTGTCTCCCCTGCATGGCCGCATGCCTTTTTTTGCAGGACTGGACTGGCACACAGATGCACGGCATATATGACCACCCCGACCGGTTCATTCCATGAGCTGCTCAGCTCGATCGTGTGCACGCGCCGCCCCAGATCTTTTTATGCAAGTTACCACATGCCACGGCTAAACTTAACTAGCGTACGTCTACTCCGTATTTTCCTTGGTTAATTAGATGATCGCACAAGCGGTATTTAATTAGGCGCTTGCTGCTGCCTCGTTTTTTTTCTCTCGAAAGACCCTTGCTGCTGCTTCGTTGAAGATAGGCGATCCGGCCGCTGATCTTCAGATTTCACGAGCGAGCAGGCTGGCCCGGCCCCGTACGTACGTTCTGGATTATGGTGGCCTGGTGGGTGCAGGCAGAGGAGCATCGTTAAGCATTGGATCGGCTTGTCCCAAGGCTGTCTCTCGCTTTACTACGACCGTCTTTCTTGAGGACGGGCCAGGGGGCGCCACGCACTACAGTACTCTTCTCCGGCCTTTAGCTGGATCCAAAGCGTGCAACTGTTCATTTGGCCGTGCTAGCTGCTCCAGTGATCTCACAGCTGCGCCTCATGCCATGCAGCGAGCGGTACGTTCCCTAGCTAGTCCCCACCGCATTTTCTTTCTTCTTCCGTCGCTCTCTTTGTATATGCTCCAATGCGTAAGTGTAGTAGTAGTAGTACCGGTTCTTGCGGCGCCACATTTGCTATTTTTGCGAGTTAATATTACTGGTAGACTGGTAGCAGCAGTAACGAGGCAATGGATGTCAATCAGTAGGCAAGCAGCAGGCCGTTATCGATCGTCTCGCTCTCGCAAATGATCTTCCCTCTGATCGAATTCGTCCGATGTCGAGAGAAGCTAAGCCGGAACTCAAGAACCTCATCAAGACGCACGCACGCACTGGTTTCAGCTCCGTCCGTGACGGCAGGCAGTGATTTCCGATGTGACGTTTGGCTGTCGCGCGCCGTACATATGGATGAAAGATGCATCACGGCCCACTAGCTATTTGCAGTGTTGTTTAATGCTACTCCGTGACTGGGTGTTCCAATGCCGCAGGAACTCCGATGCTATAGTAGTACTCCCTTCGTTCATAATTATATGACATTTTGACTTCAGACAGAGAGATTAAGGAGAAGTAAAAACGGTGAGTGCACTGAAAACAAGGAGGAGAGAGATAGAGATAGAGATGTATGGGGAAGAGAGAAATGTGTATTAGGAAGCGAGGGTGTCTTATAATTTGGAATGGAGGGAGTAGTAGACGACGAGTACGTACGTGGGCACCCTACCAGCTGTGTTGTAGTGCATGCTTGTGAATTCATGCATGCTGCTGGTCATGTTATTACTGGTCAGGTAGCCGGCGCGCCAGTTCAAATAGCGATATCAATTCACATAATCACATGTGTGTGTAAAGTACTAAAGTTACAGGCAATGCCCAGAATACCCCTTTCTTCCCGGGATATCGTTATCGGCTCCTACATAACCCGTACGTGTTTACGATTATTACCATCTTCTGCTTCTTTTTTAAGGCGCCAAACATCTTCTTGTTTACAACTTGTTCTTGACAGTCTGAAAATGACACCGTGTCACCGCTGGTTTCAGATGAACTGGCAACGTGACAGCACATATATGAAGGACTATTGTTATTGTACAAGTGGCCGGCTCAAGAAATGAAGAGGCCGGCGAGAGGAGTGCTACTAGCAAGCCGAGCAGGTATATGAAGGGCACCGATCAATATTAGGATCAATCATCTTCTATCAAACAGACAGGCACGGTATTCCTCGCCATATTTGCGTTGAGCACCTGACGGGTCTGGTCCGGTCATCTTCATCGATCATCGCCGGGACGACGACCTAATAATTAACGAAGATGCATGATCAGGGCCGGGCGTGGTGGCTATCGATCGATTGAGCGCGACGTGACGAACCCGGACCAAGACAAAATGCAGGCACCAAGCCACACAAAGCATGTGGTTTTCTAGACCTGCTAGTAACAGAGACGACCATGAAAAAGCTAGGATCTTCACCCGTGGACGCCCGATCGAGAATTAATGCACGCACACAGAGACCTAACAGCGGAGAGGACACACACAACGTCGTAGGACCCGCGCGCGGGGGCTACAACAAAAGCGACACCTCGCCTTGTATTAGTGCTTCTGTTTCCTCGGTCGAGAAAATTGAAATGGCGCGTCGATCGCCGGCTGATCGATCGGCCGCCGCGTGGCCCGGCCGGAGACGTCGAGGGCCCCAGCCCGGTGGATGAGCGATCGATTGAGCTGTAGAGGCTGTGCGGTGCGCAACGGTGACACCGGATCAGTTCTCTCACTGGCGGTTGCCGCGTCGATCACGTCGCTTTGAGCCGGATGGTGACCGCGGATATGCGTGCGTGGTCGGCCACGGCCGCTGGCCGGCGGCATCATGGTGGCTTCAGACATGCGGCGCGGCTCTTGCGTGGGTTGTGAGACGAGGGGCTGTGATTGTGAGTGAGTGTCTGAGTGTCACCGATCAGGTCATTCGAGCACTGTGCGTCTGTACTCTGTAGCTCAAGATCAAGTACAAAGACCGTGGCCGTCGGACTTCACAGGATTTCCACAAATTTGCACTTTCCATGGTACTACGACCTAAGAGCCTCAAAGGAAATAGCCATGCCGGAACTGCCATGACGAAACCAATAACAACTAACCTCATCAAAGAGAAGAGGGGAACACCAAGATCCCAACCAAATAATTCAACATGGTAGACCTAAACCCTAAATATAGAACTCAAACTAGCACTACTATATATTAAAGAGGCGGGACCCCGCCCCGTCTAACCGCTGATGAGATCGGAACCTAAATTCTAAAGTTATGAGTCAAGCGGCGACGACGTGCCCTAGCACGAGGATGGTAGTAGGAGGCAACGCTGGCTTGTGTATAGCGATGCAAGTCGTTTGACCAATACCAGTATAACTTCTTGTATCTTTGTTGTGTTTGGTGAAATACCAGAAGTTAAAGTACTTTCTACCTGCTACTAGTAACTCTGTTGCAAAATACTTGTAATTGTATACTTCAACAATTTTTTCAAATTACTTGTCATTCCGGCTTTCTAATACGCATTTCTCTCTTCCCAAGACATCTCCATCACTATCTCTTTCTTTATTGTATCTTTGCAGCAACATTTTTCATCTTTTCTTAATTCCCATGCTCAAAACTAAAATGACGTCTATTTTAAAACAGACATAGTATTATCTTATATTTACTATTGGAGGTTCCTTTGAGACATCCACGTTAATCGGAAGAAAAATCCTAGAAATTCTCACCAAAAAAGCAAAACATCCAGCCATATAAATTAAAGTAAGATAAACGGTGGCCTTAGGATCTAACATGATCTAAATTACCCACCTCTGCAATTATAAAAAAGTTTGTCAAAAGTACCCTTCACACTTATTTCTAAATTACCCACCATGCCATTATGAGTCTAAAAAATAAGCTAAATATGAAAAGATTTAAAAATAGCCAATAATTCTCCTCAAATATATTTCTAAATTACCCACCATGCCATTATGAGTCAAAAAATAACTAAATTCGGAATAATAAAAAATAGCGAAAATACCCCTCAGACCTAGTATCAAATTACCCATCATGCCATTATGAGTCCAAAAATAGCTAAATTTGAAATAATAAAAAATAGCCAAACATACCCTTAATTTCTATTTCTAATTATGAGTCCAAAAATAGCTAAATTTGAAATAATAAAAATAGCCCAAAATACTCCTAATTCCTATTTTTAAATTATTCAGTTTGCCAAATTTGAATCAATAAAGGGAGACTATTTTAATATCCCAAACACAAATGCAAAATGTGAAACTTAAAATAAAAATGATATGAAAGTAAATATTTTTTAAAATTGTTAGGGGAAATTCACCTCAAAAGTAATTTTTAAAAGAATTATATATGTTTATGTGTTTCTCTACTTTCCAGGCCGTGTGATGCACGGTTGAAAGGCTAGTATTTTTATAAGCATGGGTTATTTTCAAGTGTACCCTGACAAGAAAGAATGATGTTTTGATTTTTTTAGCTAATTATCTTCACGTCGCATTCTCCTCTTTAAGAAGATGTACGGAGTCGCGTCCGGACGTTTGTCGGAAATATGAATCGGGAGGCTGGCTGTTCAACGCAGAGCTGTTCGGCAGGCTGATAACACTGTAGCGGCTGCTGAAATAACTGCGAACACTGTAGCGGCTGCTGAAGAAATAACTGGGCTGCTGCAAAAAAGCTGGCTGTGAAATGGACAGCCGAACAGGCTGGCAGTGGAGAAGACGGACCACCCTATTCGTTGTACAGGCATTACTAGGCTTGTTGCCGTACGAACGGCCCATATGTGGGACGGGAGGTTGGAGCGTGCGCCCTCCGCTTGCTCGTCCTGGCCTACTTTGATGTGCAGTAAATGGCAAAAAAATTATCAGTTGTGACTAATTAAAGTCACATGCTTGAGAGAGACGAGGTTTTGTTAAACATGGCTTGAGACCAACTACCCGAAATGGTCCAAACTGAGAAAATAAACGATTCGCCTCATGCTTGTTGTGACTACGCCTGCCTGCGCAGAAGCGGATTCGATGCGCTAGTGCTTGACCAAATTAACGACGGCGGCTCCCGCGAATCGCGCGCTCGTCTCCACCTTCACCGTCGCGCGCACAGTAGCAGTAGCGCCGCGGGCGCCGCGCGTGGCATGGAGATGGAGGACCACCCAGTTGCGGTCTGAAAGCATGGAAAAGAAAGCATCATCCATGGATGTTCCACGGGCGCACATGCACACCGCAGACTTGTTCGGACCTCGACCGGACCAGAAAGGACGTACTGGCGTATTATCCCCAGTGCCCTGACATAGTGATATGCATAGTGTATGCATGTGCACTGAAAATATTTGAAACGAAGTATTGTTCGAAAAAAAAGTAGATTTGAAAAGTACAGTCATAGAATTCGATTATCAGTTCGCTGCGGGCTCCAAATCCGACAGTGAGAGTCATGAATGTTCTGTGGCAGCATATATTCTTCATTTCCCATTATCTAAGATAGCTAGCATTTTTCAATTTTTTTGGTCAAAAAAGGCCTAAAACTCAGGCCATTTTGCATTGGCAATGAGAGCATCTCTAGCAAATCTCCTATCCCATCCGCCATTTGTCATTTCAGAAGATGGAAGTGCTAGCTCGAACAGATCTCCTATTTTTAATTTTCTTAGGATATCTAAAAAGTAGCCGCTCTCTCCTAATGAAAGGAGGGAAACCCCTCCATTATCCAATTTTCTGTTTTTTCTAAAAAAAAAAGAGGAGCACATGAGAGAACACCTATTTGGTTGGAAATCATGTGAAACCGCTGAAGAATCCATTAATGAAACCCTGCCAAAATGCCCTTAGTACTCATGAATCACATTAATTAAGCTGCGGATCTACAATGTTAAACATTAAACCACCGTGTCTGAACCCTGCCTCGATCTGCAACCACTCGAGCATGCAGCCCTCTCCTTCCGCTTTAATTCACCCAATGCTGTAGCTCAAATAATCTCTAATGCGTGTACCATTCGTGATGTGCTCAACGAGACAACATTAACATCCAAAGAAGAACCAAAACATAGAGCGGTATAAAAATATCTCGACGAAATCTGAGCTATTTTGTAATCTTTTGTATTTTGGTGGTATTAGAGTTTGAATTATCGATGATATAATGAGAATTAACCAAGTTGGTTTTCTTTTGCCAGGTTTTCTAGATAAACTGATGAGTCAACAATTACTACGAACAACAAGAGTTAAGATTGTTAGTTTAGAAATGTTGAAACCCGTTGCATTATAAAAATAGCAAAAACAACAAGCCGATCATTTTTTTCCAAATGAAAGGATTGTCTGAAAATCTGAAGAAGTACATACCTTTTACATTTAGATTCCAAAAACGAATAAAACTCAAAAATATATCTAAGTATTTTATTCATCTTCAATATCACTTCTTCGATTTAAAGCCATCAAAGAGCAGAAACAAGTCGAAGCCATGCATGCCGTTCCAACTGCCAATGTGATGTCAAAATTTGTTGAAGCCGCAAGATCCACCTCCTCCGAAATCACTGTCAAGACAGATCTAATTCATATAATAGTACTACGAGGCATTCAATCGTTTCTTGTTCTCCTAGTAGGTCCTAACTAGGGGTGGGCAAAAAAACGATACCCAAACACCGAAACCAAAAAAACCGAGACCGAGACCGAGACCGTAAAAACCGGAATTTCGGTCTTCGGGTAATTGTTCGGGTACTAGACTTAGATAACCGAATTTTATTCTTCAAATTCGGGTAGTACCTTTAGGTACCCGAACTACCCAAAATACCCAAAATATTATTTATAGATGTAAGATCTAACACATAGAGTCATGCCATGGTCACGTAGCACCTTTTGTTACTCATTCATCATATTCATGTTTTCTCCATCATATAATGGTAACTCATTATCAAGTGAATTGTATAGTATATTTTGGGTATAATCAAGTTAATTTCACTTTTTCTGAAAATAAGTGCAATATTGGGTAGTTTGGGTATAACCGAAAACCGAACCGAAATTTAGGTACCCAAAATTGTCAGGTATTTAAATTTTCATTGTCATTTAGGGTAGCAATTCTAGATAACCGAAATATGAAAAAACCGAAAGAAACCGGACCGAAACATCGGGTAGACCAAACGCCCACCCCTAGTCCTAACTCCTGTGTAGTCGACTATAGAACTGGAGATCTTTCATAGTCCGACGACTGAAGCTCCATTATCGCAAGAGAAGATGCAGGGATGCAATGCCAAAATGTCGACGCAAATATCAACGGCTTTTTCTACCGTCAAGTGAATGATTGGACCTTGTCTGCACATCCGTACGTATGTACGGATCCAATGACCCATCTGTTTTGCACAGATGGGCAGCGTGGTAGGTCATGAGTCGGATTGAATGGTTCATCAACATTGTAACCGCAGAAAAATAAATGGAACGAAAGGAAACACCTTTCCCTTATATATGCTACACATGGTATGCAAATAACGTCCTATAGGCACTTCAAAATTTTGTCAGTCCATAAGTCGTCATAAAAGGTTAGATTTCTTGTAGAGATTTAGACTCAGATTAAAAAAAATCCAGCAATATGGTCTGCACTGGCGGGATTTTACCAGATTGTGTCGACAACAATATTTTTCTGTCAGGATTTCAACTATTATCAAGACCAGTTAGAAAAATATATATGCATATATATGTAGGATGTGCTATAGTACCTCAGTTGAGCAATGAAACACTACAAGAAAATATAGTTACCAAGAAAATTTGATCTTTGTTGGTCACTAAAAGTTAATCAATAGCGACCAAGTTTAAGATTTTTTATGGATATACAGTTTTAGTGACCAACATTATATATAGTTACCAAGTTTGTGTTGGTTGTTATATAGTTTTAGCGACCAACATATACAATTGTTGGTCACTATATACATATAGTGACAATCTTGTGGCAACCAAAATGTGACCAAGTTTGTTGGTAACAAAAAAGCTATTATGACCAACAATACACATAAGTGACCAACTAACTTGGTGACCAATAGTTATTTCTCTTGTAGTGAAAAGTTTGAGACTAATACATGCAAGGATTTGATTATCATGGCTTTGTTGCTTGATTAACTGCCAGCTGACCAGGAATCTTGATATATGCTCATTATTTGCCGGGCCTCATTCAAAAGAAAATTTTCTCCCGGTGGCTAGGAAAGGGCTAGCAAAGAAGGGTGTTGGCAACCGCCTGTGCACAATTTTATATATTGTGGTGCAAAGTGTGGTGATGTAGACTATGCGAGTCTACCTTGCACTCTTTTAAAACGACCATTTTCCGTCGCCTTCCATTATTGTACCCTTTAAACGTCCAATTGCTCTCTCTCTCTCTCTCTCTCTCTCTCTCTCTCTCTCTCTCTCTCTCTCTCTCTCTCTCTCGCATCCAGAATGGAAGGCAATCCATTACACAACCTTCCCTTGCCCTAATGCCTCCTCCTTCTATCCTGGTATAATTAATTATCCTCACATAGTCGACACACATGGAGCAGCCGCTGCCTCTTGCTAGCAGCTCAAAATCCACTACGACTCCCTTATATCTTGCCTTAGATCAGAGAGCCATCAAAGCAACTTCGCCGCCAGGAGAGTCTTCAACGCCGCCGCCAGACGCCTCAGATCCTTCTAGACAGTCTAGCAACGAGGAGGGATCGGGAATAATCAAAGCCAAGATCATGTCGCACCCTCTCTATCCGTCTCTGTTGAGAGCCTTCATAGATTGCCGGAAGGTATGCACAAATAGTATCTCCAACAGATATGTAACTTACGATTGATTTGGTTGCCAAAGCGTGGTTTAATCGATCGTACCTTTTACTCTCTCGACTTCCCTCAGAAAACGCTTTACAATTTATGGTTGATTTGGTCGGGAAAGCATGGTTAATTTGTGTGTACATTTTACTCTCTATTTTCCTAAGGAAACACTCTTGCTCTTTTGCTACTTGAGGTTGGCGCGCCGCCGGAGGTTGTTGGTCGTCTCTCCGCCCTTGCCGGTGAGGTTGAGATGAATTCAAACGACAGGCAAGAGCAACCAGAAGATCCAGAGCTCGACCAGTTCATGGTAACAAAATATCTACAAGAATTTTTGTCCGAATTGACCTGTGAATTTTCTGAAACAATATGTGAGTATAGCTGAAGGAATGGATCTGCATTTTCTATGCGCACAGGAGATGTACTGTCACACGTTGGAGAGGTACAGACAGGAGCTCACAAGACCAATCCATGAAGCCGACGAGTTCTTCAGAACCATGGAGGCACAGATTGAGTCGTTTGTGCTAGGTGCATATATGTTTTTTTTCATTAAAACTGAGTTAACTTTGTGGTTTTTTCGTGCTGCCAAATTTCTAAGTATCAATACTGCTGACTGATCCTAGTACTATGTTTTTTTTGTCAATTAAGACAAAACATTTGGCGCTGTAGCTTTCCACGTGATATGTTCTCTCTTGGCACATAAACTTAATTAGTGGTAAAACTACACCCATCATTATATTACCAGCTGCTAGAAAAGAAAACAGGTGATCAGTAATCAAGTTCTGAGAAACAGTAGGGTTTATAACCTTTAGTGTGAACTACCAGTACATATATAAAGACATTATAGTGAACTGGAGTAGCCCAGGAGATGTCCCAAGTCATGAGACGCCTTGTCTGAACTTGCTTTATTCCGTCGGTGCAGACTAACACTTGCTCTGCTGCACCGTTGCAGTGATGCTCCCACGCATGTCATATAGGTGCTAAATAAATTTGAAGGTATCGGGAGAATACCGAATACTATATTCAAATTTGCTTGTTATCCTCCCACGACCCTACCTTCTCTAACCACCTGCTTAAATTATTGCTGAACTTCTTGTTGTGCAGAACTTAATACCAAGTACTGCATACTACTCTAACTAGCTTGTCCCATTAATGTTTGCATGAAACTAACTAACATCATCCTTGAGTACTGATTAATGTGCTCCCAGGTTAGTTAGTACTCCATCTACTACTACCTATGGTAGGGTTTCCATGCATGTATCCAACTGTTCACACCCTGCCAGAGCTCCGATATCTTAGTTGTCTGCAGTACTCTGTATCATTGTCCATGTGGTGTTGTGTATGTAGAAGTGCATATATGCAAGTAGACATCACCCAGCATGCCCTGCAGCGTTCACTGGCGCCATGCTGCTTCGCATGAATGCAGCAGTCCGTCTGGGTGGCATGTGGAGACTAGACAGCGCCCAGCCGAAATGGGGACTCTCGCAGCTCAGCATGCAGCCGCGGCCACACAGGAGGCCTGGCATTGCATGCTGAATTGCTGAGGACACTGCCGGTAGCAGTAGCAGTAGTCAGCACCACCTGGCCAAGGCAATGGCTATTCAGCTGCAGCTCCAGCCATCTCTCTTCTTATTAACTGACAGATCGTGCAGTAGATGAGCCCAGCAGGGCTGCACTACCTCCTGCCCCCTAGAACGCACCAGCCGTCCGATCGGACAGATCCGTGGTCCAGATCGCTTGTCGGGTCTCAAACTGTGGTGATACCATGTAGTGGTCGCATAATGTCTCGTAAGGATCTGGACACACAAAGCGTCGCTGTGCTTGCACTGCATGGGCATGTGAAGGCCTGATTGATGTGTTCCCGTACGTGCGATAGGTTCATTATTGTAAATCTTTCTGTAAGTGACAGGGAGTAGGGTTGGCTTAATTCTTCTGAGTATGTGTTGACTGGTGGCGGTGGTGGGCTATGCATGTTTTGTACTAGTACTAATGGATTAACGTAATGGCATCCATGTGAATGTGCAGGGCAGAGCAGTCAAAAGGAAAGAGAGGAGAGAGAAAAAATAGAAATGACTCAATGAGGTTTAGACGCAATGCATGCATACCAGCATATCGGCACATGGTCTCATCTCATGTTTTTTCCTAGACAAATAGGAAGCTTTAATTATTTTGAGATGACATAATTATTCTTTAAAAGGCTTGAGATGAAATTTTTTCTTTACAAGGTTTGAGATGAAATACTTTTTTCCTTATAAGTTTTCTTGAGACCATGAAGCTATAGCTCACTGTGTATTCCCTTCTGAGTGATCATATAAGAAGTACCATCAGTTTTACTATAGTCACCAATATTGTTTGAATTAAACAGATGACAAAAGCTGTGAACTAGGAGGCGGTGGTTCCTCCGACGAGGACGAGCAAGAAACCGGCGACGCGGACGGCCTGCTGCCGGAGACCAGCGAGGAAGACAAGGAGCTGAAGAACCGCCTCCTGAACAAGTACAGCGGCTACCTGAGCAGCCTGTGGAGGGAGCTCTCGAGGAAGAAGAAGAAGGGCAAGCTGCCGAGGGACGCCCGCCAGAAGCTCCTGCACTGGTGGCAGCTGCACTACAGGTGGCCCTACCCATCGGTACGTACCACGTCCACCATTTCCGTGTGCGTGTTCACTCATGTCCTCCTGGCTCACGTGATGCGTAAGTAGCAGGAGCTTTGCAAACGATTAATGGCGCCGGATGCTGGATGCAGGAGCTGGAGAAGGCGGCGCTGGCGGAGTCGACGGGGCTGGACGCGAAGCAGATCAACAACTGGTTCATCAACCAGCGGAAGCGGCACTGGAAGCCGGCGCCGCCGCCGATGCTGGCATCACCGGACTACAGGCTGCAACACCACAGCGGCGCTTCGAGCAGTTCGGCTCCATCCGCTCATCACCGCTCAGATGGGCACTACTTCACCGGGTCAAGCGCGTATCCCCGTGGCCTGTGATATATGGCCGGCCTGCATGCATGAGACCGTGCATGTCTGTGTTGATAGTTGCCGATACATGCATATATACACTTATATACGTGCTTTGGGTATACATGGTGTGGGTTTGGACGTTTGGTGTGCCTTATATTATAGCGGTATACGGTGCTTTGGGTATACATAATGATATGCTTACTCGATATACATATATAGGCAATGTTAAAGATATAATGTTGTAACCTCAATTGGTTCCTTAATGATGAGATCAGTTTCCTCTCTGTAATTGGCTCCCCTCTGGAACTGGTATTTGAGTACATATTTGAGTATGCATGTCTCCAAAGATACCTAGCTAATAAGTTGACAATATGGCCCCAGTGAAGCTGCTGATTACTAGTATCATTTTGTACATGTTAGAGAAGTGTTGTTTTGACACTGTCTGATTGTGCTTCTTTGTAGGTATGAGTTAGCATGCTACCATGCATGGCGGCAGCCAGCGTTTATCTGATGATCTGACATTGAGATGGCTTGAAGCAACTATTACACAAAGAAAGGTAACCAAGTAAACAAACCCCAAAGTACCCCAGGAGGGCCAAGAGTGCAAAACATGCATGAATCAAAATAGTTTAAACATTTAAGGATCATACATTTATACTGTTAAATATGAAATTATTAAGCATTGAAGGTTAAACTTTTTGACATAAATATAAAGAACTATAAGTAATCCATATTTTATTCTAAGGCACTAATCCATATTGTTGATCAAATTATTGAGTACATATATAAATTGGAATGCTGTTTTTAATTTTGTCATCCCCAATAATTCCATGGTCTGATATTTAGAATTTTAAAATTATGTATACCTTTTTCATAAAAAGAAACTTGATGTATTGATCCCTCTAGCTAAGAAGTTTATGAAACTTACTATTTGAATATGAGAGTCAAGAGATGCGCAGAAATCTATGGATAAATCATTTTACTCTACAGGCCAAGGGAGTTTTGAGACTTGGTAATTAATGAAGCAAGATTACTCTATGTTAACTTATCATTTATAATATTCTAACTTGCATTTTCCTATGAACCAAGACACCAAATATTGCACATATTTTGATACCCTTATGTCCTCCATTACTGTATACACTTGCCGAAGAAGGGGTCAACAACAGTACACAAATTAGGCATAGCCATTTAAAAGTACCTTTAATAAAGTTATCCAAAAGAATTATCACTTATCTAAAAACTATAACTAATAATGTTTAAATAACTTTACTTACAAATGATTGTGCATAGCTGACACGAATGTACAATAAGTATTTGATGATATCAATAATTTTTTTATAACTTTATTAGGAAGATATCCTTTAGATCTTCAACTATTTCGTACGCAATAGGTATATGAAAAGGCTAGGTCGTAAGTAGTTCCAAAAGATCAGGTCAAATGCATTTCATTCCAGTAAACTTAATCATCCATAAAACCTGTCAGAAAAAACCAGCTACGAGTATACTAATGTATCCATAAATCATGCATTCATGTTTGCATACAATGTTGTGACATATTTTTATATAAAGGATATTATATTCACCATTTGTTGAAAGCTGATAAAATTCTTTAAAGAGCTTTACTGGGGCAGTTGAATGAAAGTTGAACAAGTGTAAAAGATCTAACGCTAGCTAATTATGCGACAACTCAATTACATCATATAAGAACTACTGGGTGAAATTATTCTTATCAATGACAAGGATAATCCAATTCCGGGGCTCTCCTTCTTAATTAGATGATGATCTTCTTGTATGTCTTCCAAATCATTCCATGTTAGCTTTGCAAAATATTTATATGCCTATGTTTTGGGGTGCCCCTTTTAGTGGGAATCCATGTTTTCCAAATTTTGGTAACACTAGCACAAATTTCCCATTCAAAAGTATCTTGAATGTAGCACTATGCAAATCTAAACACAATACAATTGAAGAAATTACATTTTTGTTTGGAACCACAAACATTTCTCTTCCATAGCATCAAAAGTTCTTTAAATGGGCCCAACCTTATAGTTTTTTAACTCATTTGGCCAAATAATGTTGTTGAATTCAAGAGGGATCTTAGTAAGCACGCCACTTTTTTTTTTGTATATTCTTAATAATCATCCCCATCCCTAAAGGAAAAAAAATCATAATAAACATCATGTTTGTACCGTTTTCTTTTAGATGAAGCCATGGCCACCTCATCTTTAGATCTATCTATTCTAATTGAATATTATGAAGTTTGTTAGTATAGAATTCCATTAAGGTATGCCTTTTAATATTAAATCCTTCTAAACTCAATGTTCCACAAGCATTTTGAATGTAGTGTTCTGATCATCTCTCCAATGTTATCACAAATTCCAATGGATTTGGGTTTGGGTTTTAAGAGTAATATCCTCCAACGAAACACCTTAGAAAGCATGATTTTTGCTAGATTGTGAAACTTGTACATTCCATCTAACTGATAATCGTTTGGATTTGTGCAAACCCCAACCATACCTATGATGTACCATTTTACCTAGAGTTAAATAATTAAGTTGGTACATACTTGCTCTTAAGATGAACCCATGCCAAATTACATTCAAGTGCAGATCTTCAAAATCCAGTTGACTAGCAGATACAATCACTTATCATCTTTGTATTACTATTTCAAGCATCCCATATGCTTTTGGCTAGCTGGTAGCTTCCAAACTTAGCCACGTGGCAGTTAGACTAGTCATCTACCCCTTTCCACAAGAATGTAGAACTTAATCCCCCATTATCATAATGGCAAGCTAGACGAGGCCTGTTAGGATTATTTGTCCTTTTATGACATATTTTTGACCTTCAATGGATCTAATATTTTGTGAGGTTTCATAGAAATACACATAAAATCAGAAATGTCCATTTGCTTACATGCTAGCATTTGAAGATAAATTACCAGAGATACATTTGAGCATCTTAGCAACCCTTATTTCTCGCATTGTTCGACCCCCAAATTAAAACATCTATATCTCTGATTGTGATATAAAGTTGAGCTTCAAAACAAATAACCATTAAAAGTGTTACAAAACTAAGTTGAAGTGGAGGATATAGATCATTCCCGTGTATCAACCACGTATGTCATGTCATCATTGTGTAGTTATGTGAAATAATCCTTTCTCGGATTATATCAGGAATAACTAGACTTTTATTGAACCTTTTTTCATGTTACGTTATACATCAAAGTCCCTAGGATATCAATTAGTATTTTGTAGAAGAATGGGCATTGATGGAAAAAACTCAACCCCTTCTACTGATTTCATTACCCATTGAGTCCACCCGTGAGGAAACCGTTTCCTCTCCATTACTTTCTATGGAAAACTTATTTTTTTATAATAGGTTTCATCATCAATTTAGAGTATGATCCCTTAATTCACTTTTCTTCCTTTTATTTATTTTTAGCCTAATGCATTACTTCATGTAACACCACCCCTTCTAATATGTCCTTTCATTTTGTGAATTTGTTGACTTTGACCTAAAATCTCATTGGCTAGGGGATTTGTGTCATGGTCAACAGTTTAGTCAGGATCTTATACACGGTTCATATTGATATGGCGGATAAGCTTGCAATGTTAGAAGTGATTAAAATTTTTCGGATCCAAAGCGTGATTAGAACAAAGCTGAATCTTATTTGGTCGACATCTATTTGATACCAATTGTTGACCACAGCCAACCAAATCGTCTTTACTTTTACTCATTTTGCGAGTTCACAAACATACATATGTATTTCAATATTTCATCAGGCCCTTATTCCTTACAAATCTCACCTAGCTAGCTTGCCAGTGACAGATAGAAACGATGCATCTTACAGCAAGAGGGACGCCAATTCATACCACTTTTTGGCTGGTCTATGTATTAGAGCAGTGTTGGTGCATTACTATTTGTCACACTTTAATGTCGAGCACCATCGGCGCGTCGTCCTTGTCGAGGGTGAAGGTCTGTGCGACCTTGCCGATCGAGGTGGTCACTTCAATGTGGTACGTGCCATGGTAACCGCGGAACTTGAACTCGCCGTTCTCGTCGGCCTTGCCGTGCGCGTGCGTGAGCCACTCGCGCTTGAGCTGCAGCAGCCGCCGCCCGGCCTCGTTGATCTCGCCCTCGGCGTCGACGAGGTGCGCGTCGTCGCGGCTCATGAAGGTCTCCCAGAATCCCCAGAGCATGACGCCCTCGACGGCCGGGTGCGCGTACGCCTCCCGCAGCATGACCTCCAGGTCGTCGGCGCGCACGTGCTCGTTGGCCGACGACACGTCGAGCTCGGTGAACCAGAGCGGCAGGCCGAGCACGGCGAGGCGGTCGAGCACGGAGCGGACGACGGGGCCCACGGGGTTGGTGACGTGGCCCTGCAGCCCGACGCCGCCCACGGGCGCGCCCTGCTCCTGCAGGCCCACGATCTGCTGGATGTAGGCCTCGGGCGTGGCGCGGACGTCGCACATGCTCTCTACGTTGTAGTCGTTGACGAAGAGCAGCGCGTCCGGGTCGAGCTGGGCCGCGGCCTTGAACATGGCGGCGCGGACGTCGGCGCCGAGCTTGTCCTGGTAGAAGGAGCCGTGCAGCATCTCGTTGTTGACGTCGTAGTGGCTGAACCGGCCCTTGTACCGGGTGAGCAGGCCCTCGAGGCGGGCCTTGACGGCGGCGGAGAGGTCGTCGGCGGACAGCGTCTTCACCCACTGCTGCACCGCGCTCTCCACCTCCCAGAAGATGCAGTGGCCGCGCACGCGCATGCCGTGCTGGTCGGCGCAGAGGCGGAGCAGGTCGTCGGCGTCGCCGTAGTTGAGCTGCCCGCGCTGCGGCTCCGTCCAGTACCACTTGAGCTCGTTCCCGAACACGGCCCAGTTGAAGTTCTTGGTGAAGAAGTTCACGAAGTCCTCGTTGTCCATGTTGGTGCGCATGATGCACGCGCCCAGCGGGAAGCTGTTGGACACCTGCCGCACCCGCACCTCCACGCCCTCGACGTCCTTCACCGCCGCGCCGTCCGCGCCGGTGACCTTGAGCACCACGTCGCGCTTGCGGGCCTTGTCGGTGAGCTTGCGGAGCCGCTTCACGCGGGCCTTGCGGTCGACCGGGAACACCTGGAGCCCGGCCACCATGAGGTCCACGCCGGCGTCGGGGCCCTGCACGTACACCATCACGCGGTCCGCGGGCTTCGACGACTCCACCCGGAACGCGCCGCCCACCTCGTACCACCGCTCGTCGCGGGCCAGGACCTGCCCGCCGTTCAGCCACTGGCTGCCCACGGACACGGCCACGTTGATGTTCTGCGGCGACATCTGCGCCGCGGCGCCGGCGGCCGCCACCTGCTGGACGCGGACCCAGGCGGAGACCTGGTAGGTGGCGTACAGGGTGAGCTTGTCGGTGATGATCTGGGCCGGGCCCATCCACGTCTGCGTGCGGTTGGTGACGTGGATGTGCTTGCCGTTGAGCGGCTCGTCGTCCAGGGACAGGGACTCCTGCGCCATGGGTGGGAGCACCCGCGGCGCGCCGTCCTGGACGGACAGCGCGCACGGGCCCAGCGGGAACCACCCGTTGAGGCCGTCGTCCAGGTTGCTGTTCTGGATGATGTTCGCGCCCCACTCCAGTTTCTGCAGTAGATTTCACAAGGAGATGTTGTTCATTGTTACCGATCGATTTACATTTACCTGTACTGTGTAATTCGTTTGATCGATCTGGTCAGTCGAACGATTTAAGACGCTCATCAGTTATTTCCAGTCTGGCTATTTCCTCATTATAGTTGGTGACAGGAAACCAGATATTGTGCTCATGCTGTGCAATGCGCGTAGTATGTAAGAGTTCGAAGTCACATCCAGTACACTTTCCAGATGACTTGGAACCGTGACGTCGAAGTTTATCTGACACCGAACACTACTGAAATTTGTTCTGTTCTGTTAGAACAGGGCAGTATGTCACTTTCAGAAACCCGTGAAGAAACATGCTTCTAAACTACTATATATAGAAAGCTGCGTCCGTACGACAGAGTACTGTATTCATAAGATTCAAGACTACTAGTTCCACTCACGAAAGCAAAGCAAAATGGCTGTACTAGCGTAAATAAAGCGACGTGAAGTACTACGTAACGCATGCAAACACAGGAAAGAACATCCGTTTCGTTCACCTCGAAGTCCGGCGCTGGCGCCGGCGGCGCCTTCTGCGCGTGCTTCAGCACCAAGCTGTCGAGGAGCAGGTCGACGCCGGCCGGCGGGCCCTCGATGTAGATGGACGCCTTGGCCACCGTGGAGTTGAGCAGGATCTTCCCCTGCAGCTGCACCCATTCCTTGTCCGACGCCTGCGACCTGCACCGAGAGTCAGAGAGAGAACGCACGGCACGAAGACACGATCAGCAAACAATCCACCGTACGTACGAGTTCACGACACGAAGCCAAACAAGACAAGACAAAGAAAAACGAGCTTACTTGCCGACGCCGAGGTACTGCTGCCTGCCGTCGGGCGTCTGCACGGCGAGCGTGGCGCGCACCTCGCACGGCTGCACGCTCCCAGCTGTGGCGCCGGCCCGGAGGCGGACGACGGCGGTGGCCTCGTACAGCAGCTTGCGCTGCATCCGCGCCGTCACGTCCTGCTGCACGCCGTTCCACGTGTCCGTGCGCCCCGTGGCGGCTACGAAGTACTTGCCGTTGACGGGGAGCACCTTGCCGTCGTCCAGCGAGTCGTGCAGCTCGATCTTGCACCCGCTCCCGGCCCAGTTGTCCAGCCCGTCGTCGAACTCCGGGTTCAGGATGATGTTGTCGTCTCCGGCGCCGTCGCCGACCGCCACGCAACGCGCGTCGCCAGTACCGATCGCCATTGCGACTGGCTAATTAAGCTTGTTGCTTCGAGGGGGCCGGATCAGTTAGTTAACCGAGAGAGCTGGTTAATCTGATGATCGATGATCCCCGTACCCAGAACTGGTCACCTATATATACGATCGATCGACTGCAGACACCACCAACAAACCCAGATAACTGGAAATGTGGCTGGGATTGCAAGCTACGCCCACGAGAAATTCAGATCTCAGCTTCGTTTCACCTTAACGATCACTTGATCCTGCACCTTGCATTGGTCATTGTTAACGATCGTCACATCACATCCACACATGATCTATATATCGATATGCCTTTCCTGGGATGGTTGCTTCAGCTTAGGAGTTGATGAACCAACCGGCCGGCAGGCGCCCATAATCTGCATGTGTATCCCAAGCCTTGCACCGCAATATAAGCCTCGTCCAGGACCTCTCGTTTTCTTTAGGACTTCGCGCGTATTAGTATGGACGAGCGGGGCGGACGCGTTGGAGTGAAGGCAGGAGCGAGTGAGCTCAACACACTCTGGCGCCAGTTCTTTTGTCTCGGCGAATGGCGCTTGAGAGCGGGAAGATCACGCCACAGAATGGAAGTCGTATGCTAATACAGGGTGTGTTTTGGCGGTTCGGCTGTCGATTGGCTTGCTAGAGCAGGGTGCATACTATAACTGGAGACGTGGCTTGCCCGAACCGTTTCTGAATATTAGTATAACTGTATGGTAGTATGTGTGCAGAACGTGCCTGTCCCATCTCTTCGCGGATGATGAACCTAGTAGTAGTCTTTTTTTTTTTTTGAGCGACACCTAGTAGTAGTCGTCTCATCTTCAACGCGGAAGGATCCCTCCGCATTCCGGACACGTGTCCAGCGCAACCGCCGTCGTTGCGAGCAGTGCTCCCCGCTTGGGCCGATGGTACTCTTTCGTTTATCCTGTGTTGCTTTATGTGGGCCTTCCACGGGCCTAGTTTTATTGGGCCGGTTGATCGAACTTGGGCTGCTGCAGTACCAACTTTGTGCTCGAGGACGGCCAAACGGGGACGACGAAGCACGCCGAATTGCTTCCCAGTTGTCCTTCAAACCTCTTCCTGTTCTCTCGAGAGTTCTCCCCATCAACAGTACTTTTTCCGAGCTCCTCCCCTCCGGGCCTGATCCGGCCCCTCCCCACCCTCTCCGGCTCGCTGCCGGCGTGGAGCTGGGCGAGAGACCCATCCTTTTGTATATTAGCTACTAGTTCTCTTTCTTGTTGTTGTCTTTTCTTCTAGATCTGTGTTTTCTTTGTCCCTTGCGGTTGTAGGCGTGATGCCTTCTTCGTTCCCTACTGGTCTCCTCCCCAGTAGGTGTACTCCTCCCTCGTTCTTCTTCTCTGCTCCTCTGGATTCGGTTCTTTGGAGATCTGGAGCTAGTTCCTGCTTCTTTGCGGCGCTCTTCGTGATGTACTCGGATTATCTAGCTTGGGTTGATCGCGTGTATTCGCTGATCCCTGTCTGTGACTGGATAATCCGTTTATGGTTGAGCCCGGTGTTGCTTCTTCTCGATCTACGGCTCAACTCTTTCTACCTCCTGTGCAGCTTCCGCGGAGGCCGATGGTTGGGCTGCCAGCGTGCCAAACGGCCTGCAGGTAGAGGCCCTTTGCCCACTCAACTGCGGAGTCATAGCGACATCTCGATGTCCACTCCGGCAAGCCCCAGTGTGAGTGGAGGTGCGTCTGGTAAGAGTGCTGCGGCTGTTGCTTGGGCTCCTCCTGATCTCCCGGCGAGGAAGACACTTCTCAGGCGTTGGAGGCATCTGTGTCTCTGTTCTGGAATGCGTTTTCCCCTTAGGGACCTGGATGTAACTTGTTTTTTCTTTTTAGTCCCTTTGTGTATGCTCAAGGACCCTTGTGTTATCTCTATTTCTTGTTGGGTTCTTTGTGCATTTGTACCGAATTCTCCAGAGAAGTTGAGAATATATTAGCCCCTCGGGGGCGTCACGCCTTCAAAAAAAAAGCACGCCAAATTTGTGGTTTTTTTACAAAATGGATCTTTTGGTTAAAGTTTTTCGCATTTGGACCTCTGGTGCAAAGATTTCCAGGAATGGACACTTTTCTGAGCGCCACGTCTGTTGGCGCTCAGGTTGCACGGGTGGGCGCCACGTCTTTTGGCGCCCACCTATGGGACCTGGTCGCCAATTGTTTTGGCGCTCACCATGTCAGTTCAACATTCGCGCGTGTGACTGCGTCCAGGGGTGGACGCCGTGTCTTTTGGCGCCCACCTACAATAGGTGGGCGCCAATAGATTTGGCGCCCACCTATCTGACCTGATCGCCAAAAGACACGGCGCCCAGAAAAAGGGTTTATTCTTGGAAATCTTTTCACCAGAGGTTCAGAAGTGAAAAATTTTGTTCAAAAGGACCATTTTGTGAAAAAACCGCTGCCGAATTTGGCCCCTAGTGGCTTGTGGTGCTT
Source organism: Eragrostis nindensis (assembly GCA_012490785.1). Lineage (NCBI taxonomy): Eukaryota > Viridiplantae > Streptophyta > Magnoliopsida > Poales > Poaceae > Eragrostis > Eragrostis nindensis. The sequence continues at coordinate 15,118 of JAAXCT010001098.1, read as the reverse complement.
GAACGGAGGTTGCGGCCCAACAGACGTCACGGCACAACCCGCAGATAAAAAAACTTTTATTTCAAAGTGAAATAATATTTCGCCTTTTGCACAACAAAGTATATTTAGCCTTTACATGATAAGCACCGATACAAATCAACTTTAAAACACCTAAAAGCAAACAAAACTCTATCATCTAGCCTAGCACCTCCTGAATCCTATAGTGTCAATCAACATTGTTGTTACAGCTTTATCATCATCCTCAAAAGATTAAATCACTTTTCTGCAAAAATGTTATCACCGCTTAAACAACACTTACATCCGAACTCGGGTAGGCAAGATTGTGCGGAGGTTGGACGCCTCCTCGCGCACATCGCTACATAATCTTCGAATTCAGGCACAAAAAAGAATGTCATACCGCGAAGGTGGAGCACCTCCCCGCGCACCACGTGATGCTTTCGCTGCACTCTGTTTTGACGTTGAATCATCCTTGCATAAGTTAAAGAAGCCTTGCATCTTATCCTTGTGCACTGAAGGTTTCGGAATCGGTACCATTGATATGATACTGGAAGCAAGCTTATGTAGTCAGTAGACAGCACACCGTTAACTTTTAGTTGCCTCCCTCGAACAAGCGAAGATTTGGCCACCGCAGACCAACGCTGCCGCAACCTCGTCGGCCGGGCATAAGTCGCGAGAATTCTGTAACACTGCATTGGCTGGAACACGCTTCTCTTTGGATGGCTCTGCCTTCACAAGCTCTGATGCAACAATCTTTTGTACCTATCTGCAAAGATAAAACTTAATTATGTGACTTAATGGTGCATTTATTAGGTACATATGCCCCCTCCCTCTTTTAAACACCTCGTTGTAAATATAATCTCTCTATTTCGTATTCTAAGTCATTTCAAACTTGACACAGGAATTAAAAAGATGTGAAAATATATAGGTGCGCAAAAATGAGAAAGGGTGAAGAAAAAAAAAAGGACAGAGAGAATTGTAGTGAGAAACGAGAATGACATGTAATGACATGAATTGCTTTCAAATCTTTAAGATGTTGGAGAGAGGCTTCAGTTTGTTTGAAATAATAATGTCGAAGTTTGTGTGGTTTGTGTTAATGATGGTTTTTGTTTATAGTCTTGTAATAATAAACAACTACATGTATTGGTCGATACAGAGGCTAAAATATTAAAAATAATGTGTGTGTGAGAGTTTGTGTTTGGCTGAATACTCGCAGGGGGGCAGGGCCACAACGTCGAGTTGGGCTAATACTCAAGATCAGTGTACGGCCCCAAAATGCAAAGGCGATTCGGCCTGCTGCATGATCGGTTACTATTCGGTTTCTTTCATTGCATTTTTCTATTTTTCCATTTCTTCTAGTCTTATTGACCGTATTAACAGCTAAAAGACTAGACACGGCATCCTTTCGTTCGTAATACTATGTTTCTGACGGTACACGATAGGAAACGACCTGTTAGCTCCCGTATGATAAATGTGCTGAACAGAGCTGTGTGATATATTTTCCTGTATTTATTAGGCAAAGGACATACGAGTACGTACAATTAATGGAAAACGTATACGTAGACCAAAAACGAGCCAGCTGACAAAAGCAGAGAACTCGAAGCAGAGCCTCTGAGCCAGCTTCCCAGCCGTGTTTCTTTCCATCTGTCCTCTTGCTGCGAGAATCCGGCCGCGAACCCGACCACGGCTTTCTCGCACACCTGCAAGACGGCGACACGCGCGCGCGCATAAAACGCCCGCACGCGCGCTGCCCATCCGAAGAAGCCTCTCAGCTCAGCTGGTCGCCGGCTTTTGCCTTTCCTAATTCCTCCCCTCCATCATCAATCACCGCCTCCTCCGCCATTCCTCCCCAACATCAGAAGATCAAATGGGCCACGTTTTCCTGCTCCTGTTAGCTCTCCTCCTCGTTTCCGCGCGTGCCACAGCTTCCTTCGCCGAGGTCAGTGTGAAGTTACTTAACCAAGCAAGCATCACAGCACAGCTGTTCTTTCTACTGGTGAGAGTTTCTGATTAGTTGAGCTCTTATTCTTGCAGGAGCAGAGCGTTGAAGGAATCAGAGGGGTGATAGGGTCGAGGCCGCCGAGCTGCGAGGGGAGGTGCCGGTCGTGCGGCCACTGCGAGGCGGTGCAGGTGCCCATCTCTCCGCAAGAGAAGAAGAAGAAGCTGGGCCATGGCAGCAGAGCTGCTGCTGCTGCTCTTCGTGGTGCTACCGCTGCTGGTGGAAGAGCGATGCCGGATTCCTACTACGACCACTCCAACTACAAACCGCTGAGCTGGAGATGCAAGTGTGGCCGGCACATCTTGGAGCCTTGAAATGCAGCCCTTGATGAAGGGAGTTTGTGGATACTAGTAGTATAATACTAGCAGTATATATAGGACCTTTTGGAGTTTGTTGGAGATTTGTTTTCAACTTCTCGAACTCGTATGAAGCCCTGCCTTTTGCCGTAGAATCTGATCACTGGAGCGCTTACTACGCTCCCCCTTTGTGTTGACCGGTAGTTCGATTTCCTGCTTCCTGTTCTTCATCCAAGATGATGTGGAGGATTAACATGCTTTTAGCAGGATTAGTAAAGTAAAATAAGATTCGTTCAAATGCAATGCCAACTCGCTGTTTTGCACAACTTAGGTAAAGCATTTTCAGGGTGTTCTGCTCTGACAATGGATCGCTCCAACACATATGGCTAGATGTGTATATTTTGAGTGGGAGTTCGATTTGCGTATATCTGACTCTTTCATATATATGGACAGACACAATGAGAGTGGTATAGTAGTAATTTGTTTCACTAGAGCAACAAGCTGGTTGAACGGCGCTAGAGATCGATCCACTAGAGATCGATCCATTAAGAACAGAGAGTTCTCCGGTAATCATCACTGGTTGTCGTTTAACTAACAGTTCCTTGGAAATAGCAGATGCATGGAAGGATGCTGAACGGCGCTAGCTAGCACTGTGCCATGTGGTCATGTTGCTAGCACTGTGCCATGTGGTCATGTTGAGCTAGTGCAGGAATAGGGAGACAGGGTTAAGTCGCCAGCCTTCGTTCTACTGCCGGACACGCCACAGGCTCCGGCCGGCCCCATGACTTGTCTTGTTCCATTGAAAGCCCTTTTCAGCTGCCGCAGCAAAAAAGCAGGTTAAAGCTAGTATAGCTGAGCGATCTCTCCCCTGCTGCGCAAAACCCAAATGTGCAAACACTGCAAAACAGTGCTACTCCGATCTCACAACGAACATTGCAAGCAAATGATATCCCATCAGAGAGAGAGAGAGAGAGAGAGAGAGAGAGAGAGAGAGAGGGATGTGCATGCAACGGAAGAAAACAAGCTGCATGCTGCAGGTACTCCAGCTACCAGCTGGCTTTGGCTGATCTGAAAGCTGCGAGCGATTCCTTTCTTGAAAGAACTTGAGCAGGAGCGCTTTTGCTCCATATGGAAAACCGGAAAGGCCTTTTGCCTCTCACTGTGTCGTGGCATATCGAGTAGTAGCGGCAGTAACAGTGAGCACGAGCGTTCCAATCCAAGCCCCAGAAATGGTGGGCTCCGAGCCCTGATGTCGCCGCTAGTGTGTGTGCATCAAAGTACGCGCGAGAGCAACTCTGGTGCTCCCGCCTCTTGTGGTGCTACCGTGCTCTCACATACTGTAGCACCCAAAACATGCAACCAAAAATTGCAATAAAAATATGAATGGATAGCTCATGCAACGATCTACGATTCATATTTTTGGTTGAGGTGCAACCGAAGCTCGTACAAGAAGATACAAAAAAGAGAAATCAGACGTTAAATAGTAACGGGTTGCGGGTTCTTGATAAACAGTTGCAACCCGCACTATTCACAGTCTGATTTCTCTTTTTTTAATCTTCTTACACGAGCTTCGGTTGCACCTCAACCAAAAAATGAATTGTAGATCGTTGCATGAGCTATCCATTCATATTTTTGTTGCAATTTTTGGTTGCATGTTTTGGGTGCTACAGTGCGTGGGAGCACGGTAGCACCAGCGGGAGCACCATATCTTTTCTCAAGTACGCGCTATGCACAGCACAGTACGCGCTATGCACAGCACGGCACTACACCTCTGCTGTCCTGCGAAGCTTGGAAATTTCATTTCAACGTATACAGTAGACTAGTAGTACTATCTGTTTCGGAATTCACATGGGTGCCGATTTTTTTTGACTGTTGGGACGGTGGACGATCGAAGGCTAATCGAGACGAAAGTTTTGCGTAAGCTAATTTGCTTCAAAGAAGTAAATCTGACCTGCGAGATTCAGCCCCAAGATATCAGTTACTCCCTCCGTCCCGCTTTGTAGGGCGTTTTAGGATTCAAAAGTAGAAATAGCAGTGGGAGCAAAAGACAGCGATGCCCCTCGTCAAATTCCAAAAAAGTGAGCAGAAACAGCAGGCATTGAATGGGGAAGGAGGCAGACGAGAGATGGGTGAGGCGCAGTCGGCCATACTGCCTGCGCTATCAACGTCGACCTCGCCGCAGCCTTCGCCGTGACGCTGCCCGCCTCCACCTTGCTGCCGGGCGTGCGCATGCCGCGACGCCGCTGCCGAGCTCGACGTCGACTGCGCCGTCGTCACGCGGCTCGCCTTCGCTTGGTGCAGAGAGAGATTACGGGAGAGGGATGGCAAGGAGGCGCGGCTGGGGTAGGGGGCGGCGGCCCTAACCTCCTCCTAGCTGCGGGCGCGCAGATCTTGGTGGAGGCGGTAAAGGATAGGCGGGCGAGGCAGCAGTCCACGCCGCCGCCATCGACGTCTTTCACGTCGCCTCCCTTCTTCCACGGCACCGGGGCCGCCGCTCCTCCTCCCCTCTACTCCACAGGCCACGGCGGCGGCGGGATTCGACCGCGGCGACCCGATTTGGGGAGAGGCGGCGACGAGATCTGGGGGCGAGGGTCCTCGCCGCCTTTGGACTCGTCCATGGCGTCTGGGCCGCCGCCGCCTCCATGCGGGTGATGGCGTGGCGCGGGATGCGGAGCTAGAGGCGGGGCGGCGCGGGATGCGGAGGCGGCGTGACGCGGTTGCAGGCTGCGGGAGGGAGGCGGATGTGGTCACGGGCACAGGTGGGGTCGCGGGGATGGGCTGGCGCGGCTGGGTTCTCAAAAAAATTCCACTTGTGGGTCCCACAGCTTGCTAGAACGTCCTACATTAAAGGAAAAGTTTATATGGTTAGAAAGCCCTATATTTAGGGACGGAGGGAGTACCCCTACTACTCGTCACTGCACCGCAACACTAGCATCTTGCCATCACTTGTCCAATCAGCGGGACGGTTGCCATGCAGGCCGTGCCCATTCTGCCGGGCGGTGCCCGACGACGCAGCCGGCCATCGAAATGTGTCATTCACTAGTGTCGTCGTTGGTCAGCCAAGAGAATTCGTCAAAGTTTCTCATGGCCTACAAAAGGAGACTTTTCCTAGCCGGCCTCGAGACGTCAAGACTCAAGAGCAGGGAGATGACCATGGTGTTCGGCGGACCCGTCGAATCGGTGGCCGCCTGTCGCCCGATCAAATGCTCCGTCGAGTAGTGTATGAGTGAGGCCGCCTGGGTATTGTCTGGTCGCGTCCGGTCCGGTCTCCGGTGAGGTCACGTCGCCGCCCGGCCAGCTGAGCTGCGGCGACCAGCTGAGCTGCGGCTGCCACTCTCTCCAGTCAGCTCAACTCGGTGCAGAAAAAGGTGCCCGGCCTCTCTCGAGTCGAGTCTCGAATCGGTCGGGTACGTAGAAGTCTGTTCACTGTGCTGCATGGCTATTTCTTGGTTCGATCGGCATTGTTTGCCGCCTGACGAGATGGAGTAGAGTACACAGCCAGAGTACACAGCCAGCTGGGGAAATGTGCGTGTTTGCAGCTCCAGCTTGCTTGCGTGCTGTTGTGTTGCAGTTGCAGTCGTAGACTCGTACACTAGTTTGGAGTACTCTGCCCACGCCCTCGTGAAAAAGGGAACCCTGCATGTGAGTAGTCAGTCTGCATGGACGGAGCACACTGTTCCGTTTGCCAGTCAGTGATCCAAAGTTCCCAGTGAGGGACATTCGCAATTAAAAAAAAAGTTCCTCTTTTTTTTTTTTGAGGGGATTCAAGCTTGTGCGCTCATAGTTGGTTAATAAAGCCCACTACAATTACCTTTTTTTTTTTGAGATAAGCCTACTACAATTACCGGGTGACTGAATAGGCCGACCAAACTATCCGGCCCGGCCATTTCCCTGATTGCGATCATGTGGAGGCCCAATATAATCATTCGGAAATGGATCATTCGTATTTTTTAGGCCCATCGACAGCATATTACTGGATCGGGCCGATGCCATGGCACGGGACGCCGGGCTTCCCACGTGCCAATATTGTCTAGTCACCGGCCTCCGAGTCCGAGCAGAGCAACAGTAACACACAATTAGGAGTTTTTGACGCTGCAGCTGCCTTAGCGTCTTAGCTCCGTTATTCATAATTTCGACAAACACGAGTCAGGACTTAGATACACGGCGTGAACAAGAAATAGTTCATTTCTTGTTTCCATCAACATCAATCCAAACGCTTGGGATACTACTCGATATGGACATGCTGGTGCTATTTGTTCTTTTGGCTGCCGGTGGCGCGCAAGAGCATGGTCTCTACAGAGACTCCTGGTCCGAGCCCCAGCATGACCCCTATCTCGTTCTCCTCTTGCTGGCGCCGGAGCTCATCGAGGACGAAGATTTCCGATGGCCCAGACATATTACCGTAATTTTGCAGCACCTGCCGGCTCGCAGTCAGCTTGTCTGGCTCTAAACGCAGCCCGGCCGCGACGCTGTCCAGGATGGCGCGCCCGCCGGGGTGCACCGCCCAGAAGAGGTCGTTCCAATTAGCGCCGGTGATGCCGAGCGGCGCGAGCGCGTCGGCCACGCACCGCTCGATGTTCTCGCGCACCAGCGACGGGATCTCTCTGGATGGATAAAAGAGAAGACCGTCCTCTCGGAGCTGGCCGGCGGCGGCCTCTTGGCTCTCCGGACTCCGGTATCATGGCCTGCGACGCGGACAGCATTTCGAAGTCCGGTTGTTCGATGCAGACGGGGTCGGCGCCGACCACCACGGCGCCGGCGCCGTCGCCAAACAGCGCCTGCATGACGAGCGTGCCGAAGTCGCCCTCCTCGGGCGCCCGGAAGAACGTGAGGCTGAGCTCCGCGGAGGCGACGAGGACGCCTGCGCCGCGGTTGTTGTCGGCGATGTCCTTGGCGACGCGGAGCGCGCGGAGCCGCTGGCGCAGCCGTTCATGTAGAGCATGGCGCGGCCCACGGTGGGGCGGAGGCCCAGCTGGGAGGCGAGGCGGAAGTCCAGGCCCGGCATGTGGGCGCCGGAGTTTGTGCTGACGACGAGGTGGGTGATTTCTGTTGCCGGCCGGCCCCACTCGGCGACAGCCTCGAGAGCGGCCGCTGCAGTGAGCTCAGGGACGGCACTGGCCAACATGTCCATCCGTGCATCCAGGGATGGCATGGTGCGGTCGAGGATCTCTGGGTGGCCCTGGAGCAGCTCCTCGTCGTGGTAGAAGTAGCGCTTCTTGATTGCCGATTCGTGACCTGGGGTTATCAGTGCCATATATACACATATGTGAGCAAGCTGTAACGAACTTATACCGAGTCCTCGATCAATGTTAACAAACACCCACAAATACGTTTACGATCGACACGTACGTACAGATTCTCTTGAGCTTGGCTTTGAGATTGTTGGTGAGATGCTCGCTGTTGGTGACGCGGAAGTAGTAGTCCGCGTAGTCCTCCTGCCGCACGCAGTTCGCCGGGTTCGCCGTCCCAATGCCGAGCACGGACGCCGGGCCGTCCGGCCGCTGCGCGCGCCACGTCGGTTATCGGCAAAGTCTTTGCCGAAGGCCCGACAAAATGCTCTTGGCAAAGAGCTATTTGCTGTTGTATGGCTTCCGAGAGCTCTTTGCCGAGAGTTACGCTCGGCAAAGATTTTGCGGAGCGTAATATGGCCTTTGATGTTGGCCACGCCGGCTGCCGACCTAGTAGCCATCAGCTGGTTACCAAGCAGCGACGTCATCTTCATACCTATATACAGTTGAGTTCCTGGATAAGCGAGTGTATATCGATGGCTTTAGGTGGGATGTGTGCTTTGGCAATGATCGCAGGGACCATTTATAAAGGGCTTCGTCTTATTCGTGTTTATCCAGGCCGTTCAAAAACAAAATGTTGAACATTAATCATGAAGATGATATTGCCACATGCCTTGTGGACCGCATGACTAATTATCGATACTTCAGTACGTCATTTAGGAAAACTAACATGATTAAGCAGTTGTCTCTTTTCGTCTGACGAATATACATAATAAAGTTGTTCTAAATATCATACATGTATTAACTATTAAGCAGGGCCGGTCCTGAGATTGTGGGGGCCGGGGCGAATCTAGATGCCAGGGCCCCTCTATATTCTTTTTTTTTTTAAAAAAATTTAACGCACATATATACAAAAAATTTCCATTACCAAATAAAACAGCTAGCATATTCAAAAGATACAAAAATAAAATGGTATGTACGTATAATCTTAAAATTTTCTTCTAACATTTCTAGATGAAAAGTCATTGACATTGGTACCGATGTCAATCTCATCCAACAATTTATAGAATGTCAGGCCAAATAACTAAACCAAAACCTTCCTTTGATCTAATAAATCTAATTCTTTGTCGCAAAAAAATAAACTCAAATTGTAAATAATTTTGATCAAATCAAGTACAAGAGATCATGCCTTTAGGAACTTGGAGCGGGCATATGAATTAGCATCCGTACCCTGCTCCGCGCACTTGTACAACTGCGGGCTGCTGCGAAAGATCGCACGACGCACTGGATAGGAACGGCCGACCGCAGGCTGCAGCAACGCAAGCCAAAAACCATGGTGATCGTCGTCGATCAGCGGATGCGGCGACTTGGGTTGCGCATGCGCCGCAAAGCAGACTTCGGTTCCGCGATGGCAAGCCATGCGTCCGTCCAGTTACCAAAGCCCCGTGATGGGCCTGCTAATGGTGATGGCTTCATTCCTGAGTTTTTGCTGACTTGTTTTAAAGCTCTACATACACATACCTTGGTGTGCGGGGCCCTTTAGATTTGGGGGCCCAGGGCGGTTGCCCGCTGGCCCCCCACCTCAGGACCGGCCCTGCTATTAAGTAAGTATGGAGACGTAGCTTTGTATTTTTATATAACTATTTCGAGTGAATTTGGTTTGTCGCAAAGCTGAGGTGACATGATAGATAAGCTACAATTACCTTACCACTTAACCCTTTATTCAATTCGACACCTCATGTGGTGTAATCCCGCACATACACAAGTAGTAACTTCTTCTACTTGCTAACAATGATGCAATACGCAACATCACTTAATGTTATTTCTGTATACTCTACGATATATAGGAAATCTCAAGTAATAGGCCTCCCACCCTCTACCAGCTGCCGCGCTGAACTACAGCACCACACGCTCAGCTCATGCACTGCCGAATATTTTCATCAACGGTCTGTCCACATGCTTGCAATCAGCAAGGATACCATCAGACTCTTTTTAATTGAGCACACCATATGGACCAATTGATCTAGCGGAATCAGATTTTAATGTGGCCAGAGAGCATCTACAATTACTCCCTCCGGTTCCACAAAACTTGTCGCTGGGGCTCTTCACGAGAGTTTCACAAAACTTGTCGTCGGTGGGATTTTGCAGCACTCCGGACGCACTTCTACACTACGATTCCAGAGCACGTCTTCAACGATCACAGGATTGGTTACGGGGTTTGGCAACTAGTTTCACCTATCATGTTCCGGATCATACAGGAGGCAACACGTTCAGATCAAAGTCTCGATCATGTACGGGAGGCAACACGTTCAGATGAAACTCCATTGTTTACTGGGAGGAATGATGGGATTTGTTTAAATAGAGGACGAATCTGCTCATTGTGTACAGTTTTCTCTCAGATTGTTATTAATTATTCCGAACGAAAATGAAACTTCTCAGAGTAAAAATAGCTCTGGAAGCAGAAAATTCTCTTACATTTCAAGTGAAACACTTCCTATATTCATTACATTTTACCTACACTAATTGGTTAACAGTTCTGTAATCCTAGATGCGCTTTTCTTTTCATGTTCCAAAAATCGAAATTAGAAAAAAAAAGGGAAGAGATTCGCTTAGGGCAATCTACTTCTATGTAAATTAATCTTGCTTGAGATAACCCCATGTTAATGATAGCATTACTGAACTGAAATATGTGGATATATCAACTGAGATCTTGTACCATTGAAACAATGCAATTTAGAACTCCATGTTCTTTTTATTTCATGACAATCATCTGTCCAAGATAACACTTGGCTTTTCCAGGAATTACTAGGAGTGTTCCCTTTTTCTTTTAACTCCTTCAGCATGCTACATTATAGCCTCCTAGGTTAATAACCCAAGATGTCTAACAAGAGGTACTATTGAATATAGGAATCATTGCCTTTTCCCCCTTTTACATTGCAACTTGTCTGCTGTGTCTAACTAACCTTTAATCCTCTTTGGATATGTCTAATAACTACTACGATGTACTGCGAATGTATCTACATTATTGCTGCTACACTTCTCCATACCTTGTAACTATCAATGGTAAATTGAAAAACGGTGGCCAACACAAAGGTAAAAACAGTGGCCATATGTATTCATATATTCATATCCCTCATGTATTCATATATTTAAGATTACCAAAACAAAGGTAACAACAATGGCCATAAAGTATGCGCGGCAACGCCGCGCAAGTTTTCTAGTATTGTGCAAAAACATGAAAAAAAAATCACGTCTGTGCAAAAACAGCTGGAGTCCTGGACGAGACGAGGAGTCCAGTCGAGCTACAACCGCTGGTGTGTAACGTATGTTGTACGTGTGCCTAGAACAATTGATTGTGGCAGTAATGTGAGGAAGTTGAACAGGCCACATTCTTCAGAATAATTGCTGGCCAGGCCGCGCGTCCACATGCTTGCAATCAGCAGAGGATATCATTAGCCTCTGTTTAATTGAACTCACCACACGCATTTTACATGGACCATTAGACCTAGATGAATATTTAAGACTTTATTGTGACAGGAGAGCATCTGTCAATTCATAAATGAGTTCTTATAGGGAAATATTTTCATCCATGGTCCGTCGCACTGAATGTATAAGAACCCATTTTCCCCTAGATTTGTTTTCTTCAACCATCGGCCAGGACATGTAAAAAACTACATATTATCTCTAAAGTCACAGAACAACTGAAGAAGTTTACAATGATTTTTTGGAACACTGATAGTGCAATTATCACCATTTTATAGATGCTTGACCGTTGCTGATTTTGGTCATATATATTATTGTTTATATGGAGCTTGATGTTTCATCTGATCGAATTCTGATTTATCCTTGATGCTCTGAGTTGGCATCACTTGAGAGAATCAAGCTGAGTTGTTACTCTTGATCTATGGCGAGGCCTAGACCGGTTAGGAGTTGGTGTTGAACTGTCAAAAGAGAGTGTGGAAGTTAACACAAGTTTGTACACGATCTTGAAACTTCCCGTGCGAAAGAAGCATCATTAGTAGAGCGCCCTTTGGCCCACATCACGTGTGGAGCCTTACCTTCGGAGGAGTACCCGGGAGTGCCCAACAGGACGTGCCTGCGACTTCACTCGGAGGGTGAAGAGTGCTCTAGAAAGGATCGCCTTGCGCGGAGGGTCGGGGTCGAGACTCCGTCGGGAGTGACCCGACATCAATACTGCCCGACATGAAGTAGGGGAAGAAGCCACCCTTTCGAGACCACGGGAAAAACATCATGAGCATTTTTCTTATCTCATTTACTTGCTAGCATTTACCTTTATGTGCTAGTAGAATTGCATGATAGGTTGATCTTTTGATTCCCACTAGAATTGCTTGTTAAGATGTTGCTCTTTGCTAGACTTGTTAGTGTGTGCTCTTTGCTAACTTCTTGTTATCACTAAACTGGTATAGCTAGATTCATTGTCTTTAGTATCTTGTAGAGAAATTAATTAGACAATTATTCACCACTCTCGGTACCTTTCCTTTCATACAACCGTGTCGCAACAGACATCACAGGCATCTCACGTCTTTTGTCTCCATGGGCGTTTGTTACCATTGATTTTAATCATCCAATTTGCTACAAACAATTACATGTACCTCCTTTAATTTTCTACAAACCCACAACCCCACAAGGCCGCCCTTTGTTTCAGGTTTTTAGACTGACCGCAACAGGGTACTGTAACAGACCCTGAACCCTTAATTTAGCGGACCCGTAACCTGAAACCCGTTGCAAGTCCTCTAAAGGAGCCGCCATCCTACCGGGTCCCGTCGAGGTCCGCCAAACCTGGGGCTGCCTCCCCGTCCGCCAAATCTCCTTCACCGCCGCCCCGTCTCGCCTCCGCCTCGTCGCCGCGCCTCCGCCTCGTCGTGTCCCCGTCGGCCGCCGTCTCGTCGCCGTGCCTCCCCGATCGCCGTCTCGTCGCCGCGTCTCCCCCGTCCGCCTCGCCATCTCGTCGCCGCGCCTCCCCGTCGCTGTCTCGTCGCCGCGCCTCCACCTACCCGTCGACGCCGCCTCCACCTGCCCGTCGACGCCGCCTCCACCTGCTCCTCGACGCCACCGTCGCAAGATCCTGGAGAGGGCCACCTTACTCCGGCAAAAGACAGGTAATTTTGCTTTCTTGATTCATTTTGGATGAACATGTTGCCTGTAGATATTGGTACTGAATATTATCTGTGGATATTGCGTACTGATCATTGCTCCCGAGAAGTCATTGTGCTTGATGAAGAGTGATTAGTAGTAAATTGACTAGTATTTGCGATTCCAGTGAGAAGACCAACCTATGTTTAACTTATGTTTGTTTCTGAATCTGCTATATGCAATGTCAAGCAAGCAATGTCTTCTTCTTTGCTGGTCGCGCTTCACGAGTGTCCTGGTGTCTTTATTGACATATATGGGAGAAAGAAGCCAAGTCTCGCAAAATGTAGCATGCTGATGTCTTCACAGTGCTGAAGTGGCTGGTTCTTTTAGTTTGCTGAGATGTTCTGGGGTACGATACAGCTGTTCAAACCTGTGTTTATGATTTATGGAGATGGCCCCATACTAGAAGTGTTTGTTTTTATTACTACCTCACTAACATTGCCTAAGATATACTGATCTGCTGACGTTTCAACAGGCGATTCTAGTTGGCTGTGTGCAGGTTATTCCAGTTTCCATGTGAGAAATATTTTGAAGTGTTCAGAAAGTGTCTATTGCACAGGCTGTGTATTTCCTAAATCCATAAAGAATTGAGGATCGAACTGCTGTATTGTTTGCTAAATGCCCAAACTGATAGTCTGACAATGCATATTCTTTTCTGGACAAAGCTTCCATTTTATTGTATCTTGTGGATTAGATAAAAAAATTGGCTGAAGTACTAGTTGAATGCCCAAACTGATAGTCTGACAATGCATATTCTTTTTTGGAGTTGAATGATTATGAAAATTTAGCATGTGGTGACTGAAATGTATATCTGGTGACTGAATCTGAAATTTTGTGATGTTCCTTCTTAACAGTAATGTGTATGCCTACTCATGTATTGTTATAGCAACTATTCTTTTCATAAAAATTTTGTTGTGTAAACTGAATATTGACACTGCCTGTCTGTTGTTAAACTGAATATTTTCTCTTCAACAAATGGAGGCTGAAAAGAAAGAGAAGGAAGAGGACGAGCGTGTATTGGCCATTAACCTGGATAAATGTCAACCTATGGAATGGGTTTACTATCAAGAGCTACAAGAAGAGATAATTTTGAAGTTGAAGTCCTGACGTCGTGGTCCAAGTCATTAGCAAGTATCTCTAGCTATATGAATAAGCTTGATGTGTTGTATGCCAATAAGACTATCTGTTCTTGTATTTGTCATCACAAGTGTCTAGTGCTATTCTGAACTGAGTGCTCATGATTTATAATTTTAGTCTTGTCACTGAAAGTATGTATTCATTTATATTTATGAACTGAGTGGTTTGCTCGAGGCTGTTTCAGTGTGCAATTGCAGAGTTGCTGTTTCAGACTTCCATGTTTCAGTGTATTGCTGTTTCAGTAACTTGAGTTGAAACCAAAATAATTGCTTGTCTGTTGTATCTAGCTGGAGATCCACTTGTCCAATCAAGGGACAGAATTAAAGATTGTATTTCTGTCAGTCCTTAACTCAGAATGCTAGAATGCAAACAATTATAATTAGTAATTGGGTTCATTCCTAATCTGTTAACAGAGCACAAGAAGCAGCATACCCAACTTCAGGTTCAGGATTGCCTGACTGTTGGCCAAGGGGTCTTTGGAGTCTGGAGCATTGACAATTCTACACACCGTTTGGAAAGATAACTGAAAATATGCAATCACGAACACAGATGATTGACTGAATTGGTGAAGACTGTTCCTGTTATGAATTTCTGCAAGCTATGAAATTCTTGAGCATGGCTAGGCAAGCATGAGAGCAGGTCAGAAAGTGAGAGTTCTCTTCCTAGGCTTCTGTTTGCAGATGAAAAATATCTAGCTGGCTAAACTGTGAGTCTGTGACACCTTCATCTGCTCATATTTGCCATGTTGAAACAACTCCATGCCAAATGCATGTGTGAAAACCTGAATTTTGATATATATTCAATGACATGTGAACTACAGAATCCAGTACATACATCACTAACCTCCCCTGAACTTGGAATATTCAGTTTTAATTAAAAAAAACACAGGACAATAATAAGGATAAAAGGTCCTATCTTTACATGATTTTTTACAACAGGTAGGCAACAATATTTATGTAAACTGTCATACTGTCATACTGCAGCAATTACAACAGGTAGGCACTATATTTCTGATTACTGAAGCTGTGCCCTCACTGATCTTGGTTCTGTACCTGAAACAAGGAAGTGCTCCTAGATATTGCTCTTAACTGCAGTATTTGGCAACTTTCTGTTTTGCAGAGTGGAAGCATATCGCCTCCATTGAAATGTTGAGGCAGGTTCTTCTGAAGCCCTCAAGTAAATAGATGTACACGATTTGTGAAGCTCCTTGCCTGAATCACAACATCACATTGAATCGTTGGCTCGATGGTGGCATCTTGCAGGCACGGAGCTGGAAAGCGGAGGCAGCCTCGACGACGCCAGACGCG